>JAQIWH010004530.1:0-16724 GCA_034695005.1 Cryptops parisi | reverse complement strand
AATAAAGTCTGAGGGCCAAATGACATAGCTGTAAAAGCCAGTCGGTGCCCTCGTTAAACCCCAAGTACCTACCTCAAGAATCTGAGTTGACTTCAGGTGAAACATTTTTGTTTTGTGTGTTACAGTAAAATTCTTAAAAATCGTCATCCCTGAACTTGGTAGCTAAAAAGTTTCACTTCTGCAGCGCGTGTAGGCCATGCACACACATTGTTTTTTTGTTTTGTTTTTTTGACACTGAGGATCATTGTCAATAATTAGACCTTTGGCATTTTCCTGCGTAGGATCTATTTTCCGAAAATGGAGCGTTGAAGAAAGTTTTGGTGCATTACGATCAGTCGCAACGATCCGTCAGCATTGAGCTTGGGGAAGTGACAGGCCACGTGGCTGTGGTCCTTGGCAACGATGTAACCCCAACCCCCATAAGGAAATCCGGACATTGTAAAAGAGTTGGGTGAGCTTGCCGCTGGTTTTGCTTCACTGAGTCGAAGTTGCGTTTGAAATTATTTTTTTTTTGGAAAATGTTGGTATCGTTTCAGTGGCAGAAAACGTGATAAAAGTGGTCGTAGAGAAAAACGAATGAGGAGAAAAGTGCCCACCGCAGAAGAACTTGACGCTCAGTTAGCGACATACTTCGACAACGTTCGTATTTCACCGTCTTTTGTTGGCTTTTGCGTGTTGTATCAATTCTGAGGAATGCTACTATTTCAGATGAAGATGGAGCCGGAGGATTAGTGACTTCGTCCTGCACAACTGTTGTAACAACCCATTGCCTTCCCGTGCCCATACTGATCTCTGTGTTAGAAAGCATTTCAGCCTGTTTTCCATGCAAGTACCAACGGATGTGGCACGTTTGCTTGAAGAGTAGCATTTAAGCGCCAATTACAGTATTACCAATTATTATGGAGAGAAAGTTAATATTATCTTTAGATTTATGATTTAAAAACAAATTATAAATTTAAAAAAAAAATTGTTTTAAATTTGTGTTTAACATACAACTTTCCACCACTAATCTTGAGTGTACACTGACTTGTTTATGCACTTTTTACTTATTCGTTCCAACTTCATCATTATATAGAGTTGCAAGTTCATTTTTCATGCTGTGAAAATCATCTTAAATCAGTGGTTCTGGCAGTGGATGAACATACGAAGTGTTGTAATTAACAGCCTTTCATCATTTATTTTTGTTAACAATTTACTGTATTTTTTAATGACTTTTATGCAGATAGCAACAGAAAAGTTAAAATAAAACTTTATAGACTTCTGCAAGTCAATCCAGGTGATTTACGCACGTTTTGCTATGTCGGACACAGCTATGGCTGATGATGATGATAATAACAACAACAAGTATACGGTTGTGTACGGATACCAACATGAGTAAAAACAATGAACGAATGTCGAGTTCAAACATGTTGTTTAGTTCGAAACTCCACGTGGTTACCAATCACGGCGGCAAGTTTTCTTGGGGTTCTCCCGTTTCATCCTGCTTCATAGAAACCTTATTCCATCTTCATCATCATTCCTGTACTTTCCGATTTAATAAAATCTTAAGGGCTAAGTGAGACAGTTGTGTGGCCAGTCGATAGCCTCGTAAAAATACAGTAGAGCGTCGATTATTCGAACGGCGTTACTCGACTAGATGCGTAAGGATTCCGCTTAAATTTGTGCCAATCGTATACTGTACATACGAGTGAATAGTGTTCTGGTATTTATTTATTTTACTTTCATACAGTTAAATTAAATGCTAGAGCGGAAGCGAGCAGTATTATTCATAAAAAAAACAACTAATTAGGAAAAGAAATAAAAATTTTCTAGAATACACGTGTATTGTATGTACCGGTAAGAAATAAAATGTGAACGTACATGAACGAACATGAGTACAGTATGTTTATGATTGTACTCATAAACATAAAAAACGATTTATTTTTTATAAATGCACACAAACTATTAATGTCCGATTATGCGAACAAGGTAGTAAAACGTCCCTGGTGAAAGCATGACTGGTGAAAGAGAAGTGTAAAAGTAGTTCCTACAGTGCGCGGTTATGGCGCGTAGCAATCGTTCGTCGCGCGTTCGTTACTTTCCCTGCGAAGCTGCGATGAACTTCCGACTCTGCAGTAATCTGGTGCGTGCAAAAAATATGCAAGTAGTTCGACTCTGCAGTATTCCAATATTCCATTCTGTGCTATTCAGCCAAATTCGGGAATTCCCCTAATGTTGTTTATAGTTTCGTTTTGCCTTCTCGTCATTCGTTTCACTCACAAACAGAAACCAAAACAACTGCAGGATATCACGACAATCGACTTGTTGCTGTTGATCTTTGCCTACTCGTTTGGTCTCGTTCTATTCGAATTCGCCACTTTGCATCAGTATCGGTCGACAAGATTCGTGTGACAATAGTGAGTAAAGATCATAGATTTTGTCCTAACCACGTGCGTATGCCGCATGTTTGTGTGTACATCACCACCGTCATCTATATTCTGTGGTGTACATTTCTAACACGACGGTACAGAGTAGTAACGTCTGTAGCCCGTGTTGTCACACCTACATTAGAAACGTAGGTTCACTTAAAATTTAATGACAAATATATGTTTAAAAATTACATTGGCAAATCAAGCTCCAAATTGATTTTTTTTTCAGTGTTTAGATTTTCAAAATGCAAAATTCAGCCGTTTTTTTTTTGCCACTTTTCCCATGAAAATATTCAAAAAATTTTATGGGAGGGGGGGGGGGGTTGAACACCCTAAAACCACCCCCATAAATCCGCAATATGGACAACCCCAGTATCATCTTAGTCTTTCCTTCCTATTCAACCATGCATGAAATATACTAAAGTACGAGGACCATGATTGACAGGCTTTTGGTACAAACAATTTTGGTACTAGTGAATAACAGTCCAACGTCCTCTACGACAAGATTCCAAGATTCCGTGCGGTTTCAAGGGTAAACTTGCTCTTCATACAACTAGCAAAACTGGACAACGAGCCCATAAAGTACACAAAATAGAAAAACCTGTTACTGGACAGCTTTTGTAGGTGTCAAGTGAAAAATTATGCGCAGAGATACAATACAATCAAGCTGGGCATAATGTTTCCTCAAACAGTGGGATTTTATGTTTTTTTGAAAAAATAATGAATTAAATAAAAAATTGTCCCTTCCTCCGCTTAAATTAGGTAAGAGAAAGAGGAAAGTAAAAGTTCATCACAGATAATAATACTGTGCACTGCACTAATGTGGTTGGATGCATTGCAGAGATTTTTTACACAATTATGTAACAAAGTTCTGTTTTTGTGTTTTTTATGACATCTGTTAGGTTTTAGCTGGTCAACAAACATGGGTGGTGATGAGGCCAAGAATAATTGGAACTGCCATTTTGGCTGGGACCTCGAAGAGAGTGTTGCCAGTAAAAATAGGGGACATCTTGTCAGATATCTTCTGAAAGATATGAAAATGAATGCTGATGTGGAAACAAAAGCCATGGTGACACTTGGCTATGTTTATGCCGTGACCGGTGATTTAGTCGAAGCTGCGAACATGGTCGACCAAGCGATTGCTGCATGCGAAAATAAGTGCGAGAGTCATCCCGACAACGTTGGCTACCGTGCTGTAGCTCTCGCTAACAAAGCGTTCATCCTCCAGCTGATGGGGAAGTCCGACGACGAGACTGCACCATTGTTTGACACTGCCTCCGAAGCACTAGCCGACGCTGAGAATCTTTCTCGGGCTTCTGCAGGCATCGATGGACTGCAAGGCTACACATTCAGCCTTTTCGAAGATCGTATGCTGGATGGGCTTTCATGTTTTCGACGAGCCATGCTTCAAGATCCACACAACTTTGAATGGCCACTGGGGATCTGCATCATGGGTCGGCGGTCGCGGCAGTCCGTCGAAGGACATCGGTCGTTGCCAACTGCGATGGAGGATAGGGCGGCGCGCTGTGCCATCAAGCTTAGCGATTGCAAGAAAGCCCTCCCTTTGGCCTTACTGGCGGACGTGTTGCTAGCCCAAGGACAAGGCGCTTCAAAAGGGCAAGACGTTCCAGCCATCAAAGTGGCTGCTGCCGAACTGTATCGTCAGGCGTACGATCTCGATCCTACGTGTTCTTACGTTTTGAAACGCTGCGGAAAAGCTTTCTCCATGTTGCAAGATTTTGATTTTGCTGAGAAATGTCTCACGGAGGCGCTGGAGCTAGACGAAGGCAATGGAACAATTCTGCATCGGTAAAATTAGTTTCTCTTGTTTACTCTTTTGAATTCATTTTGGTAACTTACTTGTGTATTGACGACTAGCCAATGCCATGGTGGTGTTGTTTTTAACTACCCTAAACTAGTGTCTATGGGTATAGCTATCAGTTTAAGTCATTTTTATTTGTTTTAACTAACCTAAACTATAGACACGGGTACCCTCATACCGGTGGCTGGTCGTTAATACACAACCACTTCTCTTTCGATTGGTCACCAGTGAAAATTCTTGCTTTTCATGGAAACATCTCTTTATTTTGTTTTCCTCGACAGAATGGGCCAGTTGTATGAATATTCCGACAATAAAAGGGATTTTGAATTGGCCGAACACTACTACCAGATGGCAGCATGTGGGGAGAAAGTTCAGAAGAGAAATGTTTATGCCGATATAGATCTCGCCCGGATCAGGAGCAAGATACATAAAGGGTATGATATTTTGAAACACTACCAGAATATACGACAGCATTATCTTCACAATCCCAAAGATTTGGAGTTTGTCGATGGAGCAATTGAGAGACAGAAACAGTATTTGGAATCGGCAAGGATACGACGACCTCCTATGGGGAGACCCCAGCAACGGAATAATCGCCAATATTGAACAAAGTTTGATGGCCTGTGCAAGCTTTGGTACGGCAGTTCTATCACACCCAGCAAGAAAAGTTTTAATGACACTCATTCTTATTCCGATGAATGTTCGATTAAGAAAGAAGAAGGTTTGAAATGTTATTATTTCTTGTTCAATTTCTTTACCTTTGTTTTTTGATCACCAGAGGGGGTATTTGTCAGCCGTTGGTTCACCATTCTATTACACCTGGTGGGAATATTGTGGGTTGAATACGTGAGTGCTGCGTTACTAAAATACCAAGGATTTGGCTTCTAAAAAATAAGAATCAAGAATCCAACCGCTTGGATTTTAAGAAGTTCATTGCTCTACCAAAAACCATGTTTTCGGTACATTTAAGAAAATACGTTTATTATCGAATGCTTCAATTAAATGAAGTTTTAACGTATAGTTTATTGAAGAGTTTTACACTTGGTGTATTTGTATACCCAATACTGTTTTTGATGTTTTACCAGTGATGTTTATAGTTGGTTGGGTAAAACTAAACTGTTTCGAAATTTTATTCTACACATACTGTTCAGTAGCATATTAGAATTTTTATTTAATATTTTTATGGTCCGAGGAAACAGAATTTAAAATACCAACAATGAATGGTACTCGCAACATTTAACATCAATATATCATTTTACAATATTATTTTTAACACTAGTTTTATTTCCTTGTATAATGTATCCTTTGATACTTTTAAAACCACTCCTTAGGCTGTTCCAAATAGCTTCTAGCTTCTTGGTCACTACATTGCCCATTCTCTACAACTTTTTTAAATTGTTCAATATGCTAAAATCCAGATGTTATTCGAGCGTATATTATACAAGTATAAAATGATAATCAAATTTCAATTGAAAGGATTACTTTTTTGAGTTTTCAATACTCACTAATTCGGACTGGTAATGTAAGTGACCATTTACTGTACGTAACAAGAATTTTATTTTTCCTTTGTAAACACGACATATCGGTAAAATAGCCAGTCTACGGACAGTGGTTTTTTTCTTCAAATTACAGAGATTGCTTGCTAGTAAATACACCGTCAATAATGACTGGGAAAGCACTTTGTTGTCCACAGATGTATGGTGCATAATAAATAATTTAGTCCAATGTAACAAAAATCATGATACAAAAGTGTTTATTATTATTATTGCATTCAATTCATTGGTTTCTTAATATTTTAACATTTAGGCAAGAAACCATGCCAGATACAAAAATAATGGTATAATGATGTTATCGATCTGAAGTGTGAAGGCTTCTAGCAGCGTAGAACTTGCAATTGCTATCAACAGTATCGTCGCATTGGATGGCCAAACAAAGAAACCTGCAGATTTTACTGGGTTAGTCTTTTTGTTTTGTTTTTTAAAAACATTTTGATTGTCCGGCATTAGTTACCCGATTTGAATGTGACGATCGCCAGTAGAAGTTGTACGATCAAAGAAGTCAGTGTTCCTTCTACCGTCTTTTTTGTTCCTGCAAAATGCAAACCGTCGATTTCTTAAGCTCCTGCTACGTGCAAATTTTTGGTGTGGCAAGTCGAGTAATTTGTGAACCGCCTACGTGGTTGGCTTTTTCCCCAACAAATGAAAATTGGTTGGGCAAGAAGCTGACATCACAGATGTGCACAAATTACATGTGTCATTCAGGCCTTTAAGAAAGCAATTTATTTTATTTTTATCATCAAATACCTGGAAGATGATGACGGCCAAATAATGTCCCTGCAATGGAAGCTACAGCGTCGCCAATTCCAACTGAAAATAGGCCACAGAGAACAACTGCTGCGCTAGCTGCAAGAACAAAAAAAGGAAATGACCACTATAAGAAACTGTCAACCGTGTAAGACGAACCGGAAACTTGCAGAAGAATATTACGCTTGTCGTCGTCGACAGGATTCAACCACAGTGGGAACGAACATCCAACCAGCAAATAGATGTGGCTAACGATGAGCACTCCTTGGTCCTTCTCGTCCAGAAAATTCCGAAGGGTGTGGTGAAGCATTTCCCCTATTGGAGGAATTTTCAGAACACGAATGCACTACAAAACGTGTTGTTGTAAAAACTCGGAAATGGTTCGAAAGTTGATCAACACGAACAACACCAGCCACAACGTACCTCGACGATGATGAAAAGCCCGAGTGTGATCATGGAACACACCCGTAGAAACTCTGGATCCACCAAGAAGGCGGGCAAATAAATTAGTAGAATTATCCCGTGGAAAAACTTTCTGTGAACGGTAGATATTTCCAAACCGATTCGTGCGGAACCAATGGTCAGCAATACGGTGAGCATAACGACCGCAGCCCAGCTGAAGAGCAACATCACCTGATGAAATAAAATTGGTGTTTGTTTTTTACTTATTGAAGTGCGTTGCCAGAAATTCCAAGAAGGAACGAAAATGATTAGCTTACCCTACGGTGGTGCGACGTCACATAACCGAAAAACCACACAAATGGATTTTGCCTCAGCATAGCATACATTCCAGGGAGAATGAACAAGGCGGCTACAGATCCGCAAGTGAGATAAAAACCAACGGGCGATCTGAGCGACCGAAATTTCATCCACAAGAGGACAGCTAGTTCGCAACCAATCAACGCAATCTGTGGGTTTCAGAAAACGTTATACATGTCTCAACTCGCTTATCAGTGAAACTAGTATAAAGCCCATCAATTCACGGAACATTGATTCATACCTCTGCAACCCTTGTTGCTTCTTTGTGTACAGGAGTAGCTTCGTAAAAATTGACGTACTTTTCCAGAGAAAAAGTGAAAGCAAAAATTAGTCAAGCCAGCGGTGTGGAATGCTTCGATAACAAGCTTCTCTACTTTGATAGAAAACAACAGCAACAAAAATTTAAATAGAAATAACTGACTGGTTAGGATCTTGTCGACATGCCTTGTTGTTTCGTCCAAGGCATTTATTTGGACAAAGTCGTGTCTACAGGGAGGACGAAACATCAAGGTGAAGTAGCGAGTGTGGAGAAAATCCTATCTCACCAGATGTTCTTAAATCAATTTTTGACTTACAGCATCCACAAAGTCTGTGATCGCATACTGCGTAAAAAACACTATCGACTGGGACATGACGATGCATTCACCCAGCGTGAAGCTTTTCGGGCAGAACGACGGAATCGTCATCGTCAACCAGTAAAATGACAGTTGGGTCACAACGCCGACGACCAAGGACGTTAAAAAATCTGACCATTTTTTAAAGAAAACACGTGTCAAGAAAACTTCATCAGCTGAAAAGGACGTAGCGTTCCAACGTCACCTAGATGAAGAAGTTGACTTCCAACCATGGTGATGACAATCGCCGTAAGGCTAATTGTTAAAGGACTGTTGATGACCCAGCAGTTTTCGTCGATGAACGAATACACAAGGACCAGGGACAACAGCAGCACGACGCATGCTTGCAGGAATAATTGTCGATGTTGATCTGCAACAAAGTGATAATCGCTCACCAAAACGTTGCGGGAGAGTTTTAAATCGGTTTGTAATCATCGTCAGCACCCACTGGTAACCGGAAACTCGTTCTGCGTTTCCTGAAGGCTAAGCATGACAACGAGAACCACCAGCATAGCGCACCATGTCCCAGGGTTGGCGTCCGCTCTGCAAAGAGTTCCAAGTACACTATTGGAATTGTAACTCCAGAAACAAGACATTGGCGAATTGTTCCGATGTTAGTACCGGAAATTCTTGCAACGCGATGTTCCTTTCTGCAGGAGTTTTCGTTCTGTATAATACAAGCTGAGCAAGACAATTCCACCAGCAGCTGAAATATAAAGACAAATATTGACAAAGCAGCGCAATGTTATGATTTCATCATGACGAGTTGACATATAACTAATTAATTAATTTATTAGTTAAAAGTTTTTACTGAAAAAAAAAACAGTTGAAAAATTATGCATAACGATCAATCACTACAAGAGTTGTCAAGCAACAGCTGACTGGTTTCTCTGTTGTGTCACTGAACAGGGCTTTCTTGAAACCGCTCGCCATGTGAAATCTCGTTGTAGGAAGCTCGACTTTTTTTATAAGTTTCACAAGAAAGCTACCAAAGTTGCCATCTCTTTCATATCCACCCTATGTTTAATGCGAGTTGACTTTTTTTTTGTCACCTGATATTGGCCACTGCGCTGCCAGTATTAACGGGAGTCCCAAACACACCCATTCACCTCGTAGTCGCGTGGAACAAGTTGAATGTTTTTTCGACTCTAAATTCGCCATCGTCGCTAACGAATGAGCTAAGGCTATCTTGTCATTGCAACTGACGCTTATCTTCTATCGTCGTCTAAAGTACAGTACGTATGTCATCATAATACACGGAAATAACGTCGATTTAAAAAAAACCCAATAAAAGAATTTAGTGATGCTAGACTTTGCTTCAAATGCAATTTCAAAGCATAATTCTGCCGAGGTAAACAAACTTTCACGAATGATAAACTGGACTGGGGCATTAGAAGATGCATTTCATTTGTTTCGTTTTCGATATTGGCGCCAATGTTGTGGACTGCCATCTACCAACGAAACATAACATATATGCGTAGCTGTCACAAAAAAAGTGCATCATGGTGGGCGGCTACTTGACTGTATTGTCGGTTTCCAAAATCGGTCTGGCTTGAACTTGAAATATACCGATGGAGGAGGAGGACAACTACTTTTAAGTGTACGTATAGCACCCAACTAACTATAACATAACGTATAAGCACGTGGAGATAGTGTTCTTCTTCTTGTTTACACTCACGTTATTATTGTTTTCCATACTTGTGTGTTGTTTACTTGTCATTTTTTCCCACGGACAGACAGAGAGAGAAAGACAACTTGTCTTTAATATAAATGCCCCCAAAGTAAACAGACGAAAGAAGAAATACTTCACTGTTGATTGTTGAAATCGAAAATAAATTTGAAGGAATGTGAAGTTGAGTTTAGTTTGTGAATTATATTGGTTATCTGTGACCACAGGTTTAAAGTGTTTCAAATTAGTTAAGTTTCTTATATTATAGAAAGTATGTCGAGCAGGACACTGAGAATTCACGAGTTATAGATACATAGCGTAAAATACTATTTGTACAACGAGGTTCACCGATTAAACTCGTACGAGACTCGATCGCATTGACTGTTTTAAAATTGAGTTTAGTCATGAAAAGGTTTTAAAACCAGCTGCGATTCTATGACCACAGCATGAGACGATAAGCTGTGTGTGACATGCCAGTGTCCTTAGGTAGAGCGGATGCGATGGTTGTGGCGTTCTTGCTATTGACTGTTAATTTATGATCTTCCATAAATGGATTGTGAGTTTTGAAGTAAGATGATGGATTGGATCTTGTTTTTCAGGATGGGGTTGTCGTCGCACGAACGAGAAGGAGTGCTCGGAATTCTGCGAAAGATGCCGACACGGGACGTGATAGGCTTGGCGGAAACCATAAGTGCCCGCCTCATTCCTGTGGAATCACAAGATGGCAAGTGCTTGACTATCTATCTTACCGACTTTCCGATTCCTTTGGATGAAATGTTTCTTGCGTCAACAAATTATTTTGATTTTGAAAAGAAAGTTGCTTTTGTTGTCATTTAGGAAAATCTAGCAGTGACCATTTATTTTATTTTTGTTTTTTTTTACAGAAGCACTTAAAGTTATAGTGACCTGTTCTAAACTTCCATCGGATGTGTTGGGGCGGAAAAAAGTCAAGAAGGAATTCATTTTCCAATATTTGGTGGACATGGGACAAGGGGCGGACCCTCGTGCTGACAAGGCGACCATGATAAAATCCGTTTTAAAATATTGGAACAGCGATGACAGCACGGTAAGTTGACCTTTGCGAACTGTTTAGTAATTGTAACACTGGACTGAATATTTAAACTTGCAAAATTCCAGTTCGATAGACAACATTATGTGGTAATAGGTTTTCCCCAGCAAAATTTTGTTTCTAATTTTGGTTGAAGAAGCTGAATAAGATTTGCTGTGGATAATTATTGTTCAACAAGTGTGTTTGTCACAATTTTGTCATGAAATGGTTTCTGTATTGGAATGTATGTATGTATGGTAGTGTGTGTCTATCTTGGTTATGAGTGGGATTTTGATTCAATTGAGTTTCAATTCAATATTACTATATATATGATGTGTACATATAATTACCCAGATTTGTGTATCTGTCTCTGGAATGCTGTTTGTTTACAATCACTTGTTATGGTAAACTATGTGACTCACCATAACAATGCGAGTGCAATCAAAGATGAGTATAAAAATAGGAAAATGCATTTTAATGTTTCTGTAATTCTTCGGTCATTATTGACAGGTTAAGTTAAAGACTCGTCATTAGTATTATTTGGCGGAATGTGAATACAGCTAGTGGGTACATAATTCAAAGTCTTCACTCCATGAGTGGAATAATGTTCTGCTTTGATTTTATTTTAGCTAACTTCATGGCTCAATAAATTACTTCTTAACTATTCCCAGATTTAAAAGCATAATCCTGATAAACGTAACTGTTGGTGATTTTCTGGATTAATTGTTTTTTTGTATCTTTAGGACTTGGCTATGTGTGTTGACGAGGTGGAGGAGAGCCCAGGCGATACAATGGTGAAAGCAACGGACATGCTTGGAGAAATGGGAACGCAGTTTGCGTCGTGGTTTTACAACCTTCTGAACAACTTTTCGCCCGCCGTTTGTGTCCAGCAGTCTCGGGACCGTTTTGGACCCTCTCATTTTTGGAGCGATTGCCGCTTAAAGTTATTATGTCGAGATGCTCATGGAAACGTTAGGAACACGGAATGCAATTCCAGCAAGGAGGTTGTCGAATGTCTGGGTGAGTTGGTGGCACGTGAAAAGTTGACATTTTCTCCAAATCTTGCGACGGGAGTGAAAGCCGTGTCCGATCTCCATGGCCTTGTCAAAGTATGTGCCATGGGAATTCTGCACTGCGGAGGCAATTGCACTGGGATGTTTGAACAAGTTTTTGGTCTGGTTCAAGATTCGAGGGAAACGAACAACTGGAAAGTAAAATTTACCGAACTTGCCATGCATTATAATTTTTCGATTTCCAGCTGACTTGTGCTGTCGTCCTGATAACCAGTTTGGTTAATTTACTTCAATTCGTTTTTATTTTGCCCTCGGAGATGAGATTTAATTTACTTCATTTTTGCACTCTTGTGGTGAGATTTTAGTTTTCAGTATCAGTTGTTATCCAAGGGTATCAAAATGACAACTAAAATAAAAGATGAATATTTTGTTAAAGTGACCTAGTATCGTGTGAAAATAATTGGGAACGTAAATTGAAACAACCACCTTGCATCATCTGTCCTGTTTGATGCCTACCTTGTTAAATCCCTATTGATTGGTCAGTGCCGGGGCACTGTTGTGTGCCACAAATACTTTTAGCAAAATTGAACAATAACCACTTTTCTATGCCATGATTTTCAACATTGCTCAGTTTTTGATCGATTCCTGACGATTTGCCTTCAGTGGTGCGGCTCGTCGTTTTGAAATAGGGAGTTTGCGTTCATAAAACGACTTGGAGAGTTAATAAGGCTCATTCACAGTAGCTAGTGATAACGAATAGGCATTTTGCAGACATTTTAACTTCCATGGAAACTTGGTCTTTGATTGCATTCGATAGGTTGTTAAATTGTTTACCTGTACACCAGGAATTTGAAGAGTTTGCTGTTACGTTGGGTGGCCAACTTCCGTCTGCTTTTATCAGACACAATAGATTACAACAATCGGTTCACTATTTTCATACACTATTTTTGCAGAAGTTCTTCAAATTGTGTTGGACTTTTTCTCAAGTACAGTACCATTATTGTGAATGTGATGACAGGAAAAAAAATTCGATTTTCAGTATTTGGAGAATATTTATTTATTTATTTTATTTTTCTACGTCCCATAGAGACAAATCAATCACAATAATCAGAGCAAGAAAATACAACAACAACAATTACAATAACAAAAGGAGGAAATACAAACAATATGAAACAAGGGGGTGATTCATCGTGAGCTGACACGACTGTCATAAAATCTGTTTAAAAATATTGGAAAAGTGACTACAACATGGTAAGCTGACAGTAGCGAACCGTTTAGTAATTGTAACCCAGTCGACTACTGACTTTCAAAATGACACTCCAGTTCAGTACAAAGCATTATTGGTAATACGTTTGCCACCAAAAAATATTTTCCTCGTGTTCTTTCACAATCTGAATCAAGTTTGCCACATGTAATTATTGTTCATCAAGTGTGTTGGTCACGATTTCTTTACCAAGAGGTTTTGTATTGGCAGTGTGGAACATGTATCAAAGGGTGTGTCCATCTTGGTGGCCTTTCAATTCAAATGACAAATCGACTTCGGTTACCTGTTTTGAAAAGGAAATAAAACACTATTTCCCATCCCAGTCTGGTGTTGCCACCCAAGCAATGAGATCAATCGAGTTCACTTCTCAATCCAAGCTTGGATCAGTGAACAACTTGAACAAGTTGTTTTCATTAATGCATGCACAGACTAGTTCAGTGAAATGAAATCCAGATACATTTTCTGTATCTTATCTGTATACCCATTTGTTCAGGGTTTTAGAAAACCAAGTTATGGAAAACTGCGATTTTTCTCATTTCACTTTAAAGAACATGAATCCCGGTTGCCATATTTTAGCTGGAAAATTAATTCGAAATTTGAGGATAACTATTTAACTATAAATAATGAGGGACTGAATCAATGGGCAAAAGATTTTCCAACCCCTAATTTGAGACAGACTGTATTCAGTAAGGACTACAGGGGGGTTTAAAGAAAAAATAAAACTTTTTATTCATTAGATATAATAATTGTTAGTGAAAACTTAACTAGATAATTACCATTAAATCTGAATGATTTGGACTAATTTGAAACATTAAAATTTGACAAGGGGTAAAAAAAAAAATGGGGACTCGTGGAAAAATAGATCACCTACGTTCGTTTTTGGTTAAACAGTACACCTACTGTTTATTTTGTTAGCGCTTATAGGGTATGTCCGTTTGTTGCTGTCACGTTTAAGACCAATGTCTTAAATGTGTTGGTTGAAAAACTTAAAAGTGGATTTTTGTTGTGGTGCAAGTTAACATATGAAGCAATTTACAGAGGGTGACTGCTGGGAAAATGATTTTGTATAAAATTGGAATCGGGAGTGCTGTGTGTGTGTGTCTGAAGCTTTTTGGGGCTCTTAGCATTAAGAAGTAGTGGGGCCCCAAGAAATTTATGAACTTAAAACAACATACTTACTACAGCCGTATGCCCGTCATGATGGGTGCTAAAATTGTTGCACCCTAATTGATGTTTCTATCTTGACTATTAATAACAAGAAAGAGCGTTATAACGAGCCTAAAGATAAGATAGCACTGATTTTTGCGAAATTTTGCAGCTGAAATTTTTTGTAGGAGGGGTCTTAAGTGAATTGTGCATTGGGATTGTTTTCCCATTTATCGGCTAGTTTGTTTACACATTTTGGAGGTGTGTTAAAGTTTAAACCTCCAAAACATCCTCTAGCTGCCCCTATGAATTGGAATAATTTCGTTTTAAAATATCAAATTTGTGATTGTTTAATTCATGTAAAGATTAATGTATCTGTCATCGAATTGAAAATTTTTCTGTTTGAGGGGGAAAAAAAGACTACGTCAGTTTTAATGACATAAAAAAAATACAGATGAAAATTTGAGGACAACTTGAAACCAATTCTTGAGGGTTTCATTAAAAAAAATAAAGTTATGGTCAACTTTGAAATCCCAACTTTTTTTTCTGTCTTTGCTCTGTCCAAACGTGGCAATACTTCTATGCTGATAGAATGATATTTCAATGGTCCAACCCAACATTTGACTTAGTCACCTGAATTTTGGAGTTGAAATCCGATTTAAAATTTGGGTGGGTTCGGGTTTGTTTTCCGTTTTTTTTTTAGTGTGATTTTCAAAGTAGTAATGTACTCTTTTTGTCACAAAGGAGGCTAAGTTGGTCAACACTTGATCTCTGTAAACCAACACTGCGGATGTTCGAAGGTGAGCAAAGAGTGCCAACGCCGTTAAAGTACAAGTACAATCGAACCTCGTTAAACTGCCATCCTTCATACTTGGTCCTGGACCGAAAGGTGGCGGTTTAAAGAGGCTTTGTAGTTTTTAGGCTCATAGTTGAGTAATTTTTCTCGCTAAACTTATCTTTGCAAAGCGCACATTTCATGGAGTTATATTTTATCAAGGAAATATACACAGTATTAGGAAAATACTTTTCCAATCCAAGAGACATCTCTGTTTATCGCGCTCAAAATATCAAGGCTCTCTATCTGTATTTAAGTGCTGTTCCGCATAATTCTTTTTATTATTGTGAACAAGTCTGAGAGGGGGGGGTGACATGTGGCCCCAGAGGGCCAAGTTGCATGTGTGGAATAGATTCATTATCGTCGTGAAGGAAATCATCAGAAACGAACGAGTTGTGATGAAAGAAGGTTGAGGTTGGTGGCAAACTGTTCTGAAATGTACTGTGGAAAACGTACAATAGCTTCTGTTGGAAGTAGTAGGGTTTTTATTTTTCTGGATCTGGAGGAAAAAACCTATGGGGGTGTTGGTGGAGCTTAATTGTTCCTCGAACGAAGGAAGGGAAGCGCGCCATTGGCGCCGGCAGGTGACGTGAGGGAAGGAGGGGGGGGTGCGTAGCGGTTGGCAAGTTTGATGTCTTCATTCCGTCCTCGAGGGGAGTTGTTGGGGCGTTCGTTGTTGTAATTTTGTTTTTTGCGTTCACGTTGAAATGGTAGTGAGGCGCGCGAACGAGCACGGTCGCCTCGAGGCCACCGATGGACCGATCCATTCCTACCCATCCTTGCTGAGAGGGGTGAGGAATGGATTTTTGTAACAACTTGTGCCTATTTTATTTTTTCTCAAGTGGGCCAGCTAATTTCCTCGTGCAACAACTGCATAACTTTATTTTGAGTTTGACTGCAGAGTGGACTTTAGCGTTCAACGAGGAACGAAGGAGCCCCTTGTTTTCTCGAGGAGTTTCTAATTTCCAAAGTTCTACTCCAACCTCTGTGTTGCTATTCTTGCACAACGTTGGACAGTTGGTCTTGTCTTGGTGATTATTACATGCCTTCAGCGGAACAGAAAATTGCTCGTTGGGTTTTTTGGAGCGATTATTTTCACAGCTCGGCGTCTTCGTGATTCGAGGGAGGAAAGAGAAGGGGGGGGGGGGCAACATTCATGCTTGAATGTTTGAGGCAGGCTACTGCGCGATCCTATCGTATTCGAAGAAACGACTCATTGTGCATCTTTCCAACCGTTTCACTAGGCTAAGCTTTTTTTTTTTCGCTTGGACGATTGTAACCACGTTGACAAAAATGCCATAAGTACGGCGGTTATATCGTACGCACGAACTTAAAAGCTCTTTACTCCACCCCCCATCCTATTCTTGGAAAAATAAAATAAGGGAGAGTACGCATTCCCTATTCACGACAACGAATGAGCAGCTTACTAGATTGTGATTAACCTAAATTAAGTTGGTAGGGTGATCGTGTCATGGTCTCTGGTCTAAGCCAGGTTTAGTTAGAATCATTAGGTCGTCCTTTTGCCCACTTTTAGAGAACACTGATCTTTCATCAACACTACAACTCGCGCAAAGATCAAACGAGTGTTCACTTCTTCTGCACTGTACGTCAACTCTTAATTTTGCTACAGAAGATCTTGTACCCTAAAGTAATTTTAAATCTGTGGTTCAACTCTTTTCGAAAATTGGTGGGTTTTTTTCTTCATTTTAACCTCGCTGTCGACTCGATACAAGGAAAGGTTTTTTTTTTCTTCAGTCATTCGCGAGGCATTTTTATTCTTCTGCAATAGCGTGAGTGAGTCGTTTCTTCTCTCGAAGGCGGGATCCGATGGTCTGCCTCGTAG
>JAQIWH010004529.1:0-16725 GCA_034695005.1 Cryptops parisi | reverse complement strand
GTACGTTTCACAACAATCGGTATGAGCAACAATGTACCAATAATCATGCACGTGAGACGATACATAAAATAATGTGTAGGCCTACCTACATTCAAAAATGGTGCAATACTTAAAACGCTCGCGATTCACCAGTTTACCTCAAACTGAGTACGATTGGAATATTAAAACAATAAGCGCCCCGAAAATGGCCTGTTATTGAAATCATTTTTTGATATAAAGCAAGGGTGAGAATAGTCTTGCCCAAGCTTGGAATGGAACCAGAGACTCTGTATACACCGAAAAACTCTAAGTGCATAATGGCTAGTTTTCGAATTTAATTCATGATACCAGAGTTAATAGTTGATATTTTTTCATCTATCTAATAGTGTCTCGATTGATAGAGACTATTTGAATGACATGCCCAACTGTTGAGCATTTAGTTCTAACCGTTTCAAAGTAGTTGAAAAATCAAAAAAACTTAAAGAGGTACTATGTCATTCGCTCTACGTCGTGTTGGAAAATAAATTTAAACAAAAACATATAAAACATAAAGCTTCTGGTATTTTATTTTTTTCATTTTTGACCTAGAAGACAAACGAATGATGACGATCCTGCTAACTAACGATTTCACTACACCCCCTCCCCTGAAAAAGAAAGACTCACGTGACCTTTGGTCTTTGAAAAACGGCAGGTAGAGGAATTTCTTCGTTTCTTTTTTAGCTTCGGGGAAGAAAAGTGGGGGAGAGAGAAACAAAAAAGTTCGTTTGTGAGTGGGTGAGGATGAGGTAAATAGAAAATATTTCGAAGGACAAACTACGAAACGAATAGTCACTAGTCAGTCTGTGGGCCCTACCCTTGATGGTGGTGATGAAACAAACTCCTTTTCTCCCCAATACAAACCCTGTAGGGTTGAAGGAGGACCCAGGACGAGGGACATTGGGAAGCTCTCGCTCAGTGGGGGTCGTGACGTGCCATCTGTTTTCTCGGGGACCCCATCTCAAAAAGCTGATGGGGACAGAGGCGAAAAGGCGTTTTTGTCTTTGCAGATAAAAATCGCGACATTCGTTTCATTCTAAAAAGAAGAAAAAAAAATCACCTCGACACAGATATACACAAGTAACAGCAGCAGCAACAATCACTAGGGACACGATCCCCCTCCACTCCAAACAACCCACTTAACCACTCCATCTCGTGGTCATCTTCTCACTCCATCAGTTAAACAAAATATATATGTTTATATTATCCACCCTGTAATTATACACTTTCCCCATTGTCCTTGTGTACTGTTTTAAAGAAGAAAAAAATTTCTCACCGCACCGCATTCCTAAGTCGTAAAAAAGGAACTTGTCATTCGGGGCCCCCTAGTTGACCAGAATGCTTAGTTAAGTTATTGCTGTATTAAGAATCTCAACGGCGATAACGGATCTAAACGACATCGTGTAAATATGTGTCAGCGATTTCGAAAGTTACAAATAAGTCAACCGTGCAGTTAACTAGAAAACTAGTTATTATAATTAACAAAATTTGAAGAAAATAAACAAATATTTCGAAGATTCTTATCTTATGAAGCAGATTGTTTTCAAGTAGGATTCAGGTTTTATGAAAGCAAATGAAGCATACTGTAAATTAACAATGTAGCGTCTTAATATAACAACGAGTACATTAAAAAAAAATACTTTTTAAGAATACGTTTTTAATATGTCGTTTTGCTTTATGCTTATTTAGTTTTATGCGATCTTGTTGAGAAATGTAATATTCGGTTTATGCGAGAATTGAGTAATTTCATTTTTGATTTCTGCAATTTTTGATTCGATTTAGCGAGTTCTGTTGCGTTAGACTCAATGCGGTTTTCGATTTATGCGATTCTCTCTTCATTGGATTTTTGGACTATACCAAATTCAACTAAATTCTCCATTACATTGTAAAAAAATTATTATCTTTTTTAAGTTTATGTCTGTGTTGTCTAATGTTTTCTTAAAAGCGCAATAAACGCTTGTTATTATTATACCGTATAAACGTCTATGAATGGCAGTATACGTTCAATTCCCAGCTCACTCACTCAAAAACTCAGTTACTCACAAGTGAACTAATATAAAGCATATAAAAATAACTAGAAAATTCATAAAAACCATAAAATGTATGTTAATAAAAATAAAAATCGGAAAAGGTGCTTGTGTCTTAATCTACAGCCACAGGTACGAGGGTGTCACATGTCAAAACAAATATTTTTGTTAGTCAAGTAGTTAAAACGAACAAAAAGTATTAATTTTGTGATTAATGATAAAATTGGTTGGTATTTTTGTTGTTTTATCAATCTAAACTGGTATAGACACCAGTTTAGGTTAGTTGAAAAAACAACAGCATAAGGATTCCAATGACACGTGTTTAAACCATGGAGGTAGCAGGGAAGGCTTACCTTTTAGCTCCATGTTTAAACTTTCCCAATAGATAATTTTTTTTCTATTGCACCTTCTACAAATAAATAACAAAAAAGAGACAAGAAAGCTATCTGGCCACAAACTCGAAATAATTATGTAAAATCAATGAAAAAAAAGTCCGAAAGATAAAATAAATCTTCTCGACTGATATGACATACGTTAATACGTAAATTGCATACTTCTTACAACAACAAATAATAGAATAAATAAAAAGGAAAATCTAATTCTACGGGCGATTTGAACTTTCCAACCTAAGACCGTGTAAAAAAGGTGAGGAGAGATAATTCACAGTCTCCTTTGTCCTCGACGAAATGAATGTTCCGCTTTTCTAAGAGACACACACAGAGTGGGGGTTAAACAAGAAACAAGGGGAAGAAAAAAGAAGACGACGACGACTTAGGTTTTTAAAGATGGGAAGGGCGAGAAGGTAAGAACAAGAAAAAGTTAAAGGAAAAAAAATACACCAAGTAAGTAGTAGATGGTGGAGGTGAAACCCCCCATCGAGGTGGAACAGGGTCCCTTAACTCGAACTCTGTGACGAAGCAAGAGACAAACAATTACAAGAGGGAATTGTGTCCGAGGTACCCGGAGAACAAATCAGTTGCGAGACAAGAGACTGCAAATGTCAGTAGGTGGTGTGCCCAGGGTTAACCTACCCCCGGACCTTCTTTCGGACCGAAGAAAATTGGCAACAAGAAAGAACACACCAAAAAAAATATATATCCTCTCCTCCTCCTCCTGGTTCTTCTATGCTGCCAAAGAGAAGAATTTTCCCCCATTCCAACAAAAGTCTAATAAATCATCAAAATACTTTTTTTTTTCTTTTTTGGAGTTCGAAATGTCCATACAACCATTAACCAAAAAGAACAAAGTTTACCTTACCAGAATTACAAACAAACAAAAAATACGGAAATGACAAAAAAAAATTAGGACATTGCATTTCAAAGGAAATACAATTTTGTAATTTTGTAATTCCAACAAATAAAATATAAAAAATAATCCTTTTAACATAAGCTTGATACTTCTGACCAAATAAGAAAAAAAATACAACCTCTTCATTATTTTTTAAAGTAACCAATAATATTTATTTATTTATTTATTTTTCGCAAAATAATCCAAAAGAATACTGTAACATAACGAGTACTAATCAGTGTGATTCACATGTTTAAAAAGTAAAGTGTTAAACTTTATTTGATTTATTTTTGATATGTACGTTATTGTTATACCTCCGGTTTTGAATATGAGCGTTAGTGCGGCGCATCGAGCGCGAACGCTCGTTGTTCACCATGTTTATTTTATTTCATCAAAACGCGCAACGCGTGCGTTTCCACGCACATGGACATCCACTCTTAAGTAACCGTTATTATCAACGTTTGTCTTATTCGTCGTTGTGAAATTTGCGATACTTTTCAATTGAAAGCAGTTGAAAATCACTACAATGGGAGAGAGATCACTACAACGGAAAATCACTACAACGGAAGATCACTACAATGGAAAATTACTACAATGGAAAATCACTACAATGGAAAATCACTACAACTACCATCGCCTATATAGTTTTTCAGCTCGGTGTGCGTGTCCGTACAACGCTCTTCGTAACACATTAAATATTTAAATAAACAAAATGTTTTGTTGACTAGCACCAGTCATCGATGCCGGGTTATCAGCTAGTATCTAAATAAAAACGCTTACAGTTCATTTGGAAATTGGATCACAATAGATCAGTGATTGGATCACTTAATCACACACTCAACTAGACCCTCTCCTAAAAACTGCCACCACCGATTCTTCCTTCAGGCTAAACACAATTTTCCAAAATCCTAATCGTTACAGTGAAACAGATTCCCAACACTATTCTCGACCACCTTAATTGGACTTAAACGACGGTTAAGATAATGACGTCACGTAATAACTATAACCCACATAATACTAGTAGGAAAGACTAGGAGGAGGATTATTATTACGAAACGTGTAAGCAGGAGGCCCAAGTGCGGCCCACGGGTGGGCCCTGTGGCGTTTTAGTTTTTATTTTTTCTTCTTAGGTGAAGAGGGCCATCGTTAACACGTTTTGTGGCCTGGGCTCCTTAACTTTTACTTGTAACTTCCTCCAATTATCTTATTACTCGGCTCCACCTTAATTGCGAGCCCTCTCAGCGCCCTTCTCGCCTTCATCTCACCTCCCTCCACATTCACCACCTCCTCTTCGTTCAAAACGAAACGAGAAGACGAAGAAAAAAAACCCAACACCCAACTTTTTAAACGGAGCCCCTTCGGCTACCCACACAAGCACTCGCCTAAAAACAACACTTGTCAATTATGAAGAAAGATACCCAATAATTTGCTCTACATTGATGGATTGAAACGCGCGCGTGACGACGTTTAACTCCAAAACGCTTCCATTAACAGGGCAGATAAACACTATAGAACGACTACTGCACTTTGGTGTAGTCTTTTCTTGGTTTAAAATTAACTACACACAACATTCTTCGGACCAAAAATATTATGAGGAATTTAATTCCTCGAAACATAGTATGTGTTATATATTTACAGTGATACAATTAATTTCACTAGAAAACGTTTGCTGTTACGCAATTTTGTACGATGGTACACAATCGGCTAAATGCTGCAGTTTGCCCACTTCACGGAAATTTTAATTTATGCGAGGTTTGCGAGGAATGGAACACTCGCATAAATCGAGGATCCTCTGTACTGTATATGCAAACAAGTTCGACTGTGCAAAATTTTATAAATGAAACTGTTATTCCATGTTTTATGGTCTATGGTGTGGGTTAAAAGGTAAAAATGTCATCATTGTTGTTAAAAAAAAGGCTATTATTGTTAAAGTTAATTTTTGTTACGTATTCAAGGAGTGTGTGACTGGGTTAATTTCTGAGATAGACGAGAGATGGAGACACACGTTTCTATTTAATAAAAGAAAAGAGTGCTCCTCCTCTTCCTGATTAACTATGGTAGCGCCACCATAACCAGTGAGTGAAAATGCATGTGTGAAAATGCCGAAACTTATACTCGGTAGTCTAACTGTAACGAATATTGAAAAGCAATATGAATAAAAAATAAATAAACAACAATAACGAGTTAAAATAATGAATTGCGTAATAAAAACAAAAAAACTTTCCCGTCATTTTTGACGGGCTCTCCATCTGCAATTCTGAAAAAAAAATCACATGTACATTTTAACAAACTTATTTTTGAATAAGTTTGATGAGTATGTTTTAATACTCATCAAAGAGTAAGTATGAGTATGTTTTACATACTCATTAGTAGTTTCTTTTTTATATGTTCTGTTTTGTTTCTGTTATTGTTTTGTTAATCCCACTGGATCGAATTTAATAAATAAATAATTTTACTTGGCCTAACTAATTCGTCAATAATTTGAAGATTACTAATAAAATATTCTATTAATTAATGTCACAGTCTATTGTTTATCATTTTAATATATTCAGTTGGTTCCTTGGACCGTTCAAAAAGTGAAATGAAAAATAAATGAAATTTGTTTATTTAATAATGGTCGTTTATGAACAGGTGTGTAAGACGACAGTCATTCATTCGTGTTTCTTGGTGTGGTGATGGACCCTCAAAGAGGGGGATATAAAGCACTCATAGGATAGAGCTAACCCTCTCTTTTATTATTTTCTCTGTCTCTGGAAACAAACAAATCATCTTCGGGGTGACAATTTCGTATCCCCCATCAAGTGAGCTCCGCCCTTTTGTCGATGGGACAGGAAAACCCATCATTACGAGATGTAGGTTTCGATTCCCCGACGGAGAAGGCGGTGGTGGTGAGTGGGTAGTGGTCAAAGTTGGAGGGGTATTAAACACAAAATAGAAGTTTTAAAGAACAAGCCCTCTGGCTGTGAAGTCGCACCCACCCCCAAAGGGTCGCTTTTTACGACAACCATTTTATTTTCGACAAAGAGATGAGAAACGCTGATTCTACAACTGTCAACATTCACAGCTGCATTTCCAGTCCGAGATTACATCGATGGATTACTACTGCTGTAGTACCAGTACTACTACGAAAACCACAAAGTCGCGGTGGTTTAACGAAATTAACAAGGGCATAAACACTGAACAGTTTTTCAACTACACACTAAAACGCGAGCCCCACGTTACACACTAAAATGGAACACACTTGTTCCATTCACAAAATCCAGTGGGTTTTTTTAAAAAAAGTGTCTATTATTAAATTTTGTATTCAAACGATCACCAGAGAATCATTTTTTACAGTTCGTCTTAATTACCCGGTACCTGTACCATAAGCATGACTACAATGGTTACCTGCAAATCAGCTGAATTTGAACAATGGTAACATACAGTATACAGTATGCCAATAAAACGTGTTTACGATTTTTTTCGCTTTTTTGTTTACCTCGTGGTGATTCATGAGGTTCACCGTAACAACGTGAACCTACCTAAATAAAGATGGGTAAAAGAGGTTCGCACATCAGAGTGCACCGAAATGTTTCTGAAATTCGACCAGTCATCGATATGTGTTGCAACGTGAGTCTGAACACAGACCATGTGGTTATCACACCAACCATGGGGTTTATTTCTAATGTTACAACAACAAAAATCATTTAATAATTCAATGCTTTTTTAATTATTTTGACTTGAATTTGACTTGAATTCATAATGACAAAAAAAAATTTTAATCTAAACTATACTGTAGAGTAGATAAGAGGCATTGTTAAATCACATTTGGTTTTCAGTTTAGATAGTCCTTCATTAAACAAGCTTGATTTCATGAAAACCAACAACATTCAACAAACCAACAAGTACATTCTAAATTTCAGGTCATCACAATATAACAAACTTTTTTTGCCCGTTATCAATAAAAATTCCGTCATGAAGTTCTAATACAGTTTGTTCCCAACGTCACTATCTATTCTATTTGACGAAATAAAGCTAAGTAAAAGAAAATAAATTTAGAATAAATGTTTTAAGGACATTTTACGTATATTATACGTACGTACATTATAATCGTAACATTTTAAAGTGCATCAATGGTGTCTTTACAAACCCTCAAACCGATCAACAGATGCTACAAAACGCATTTGCAAGCCTATTAGGAGTTGTGTTCGAACAAACATTTTAATTCTAGAACGTAATCACCTATATATTGTATTAATAGTCATACTGTCCTTAAAACATAACATATATTTGAAATTTACTTAATTTCACCAAGTACAATAAATGATTTTTTATTATAAAACTCAGTGCGAAAAGTACGTTTACAAGTTACTTGCTCCAAAATATGGCGAATTCAGTGCAACTAACGTGTTAAGTTTTGTAAATGTCAAAAAAATAATTTTTGATTTATAGAATAAAAAATGGCATTAAATATCAAAAACTGAAACATTCATTTTCAGTGAAAACTTAATTTCTATGTTGCCATTAGAAACAAGTCATTCGCAAACTGTGAGGAATACCCCCACGTATTGTTGAATTTTGTTGAAGGTGCTGCTCTCAGCGCGAAACGCACGTTTACAAACTATTCACTCCAAAACATTCTTGGTGAACTACCAAGTTTATGAATCGCTCTTTCACCGATATATGAATGATACCAAAGTCACGAAATGCATTATAACTTTGTCATTAACAATCAACAACATTGAAAACAAAAACAAAAAAACCCAACTAAACAACAGATGAAACGAAGGAGAAAAAAATAATAGTTAAGGGGTGCGGTCCGTTGTTCGTTGTTTCTCACCCTTCTCTTTTGTGTTTTTCTGTGTAACAAGAAGACGAAAGAGAGATATATTTCTTCTTCTTGTTCTTCTTAGGCAAAGGGCCATAAATCTTGTTTAGCACCTCTCGGCTCTACAATGGCCATAGCGACAACTCGCCCATTACCCGACTCATCATTCGTTTTTCTCAGGAAAAAGGGGAGCTTCTTCTACTTTTAGTACTCTTCCCAGTCCTTGTTGTTTTTGTTAGGAAAAACTGCGCTTTTTCACTGCCCATCGTCCAGCCCAGTTTTTCACTTCCCCCCGGAAAACAAAAAAGAAACGCCACTTCTGTTATATCCCCGAAAAATAAAAGCGTTACTACCTTTTCCTCCCATACAATATACAAAAACATTACACTTCGGTTCTTTATGTACCATCTATTTTTCATGGTCATTTTCCCTTTTCTTTCCATACTTTATTTTGAAAACAAAAAAACAAACAAAAACAAACAAACTCATCTTATTAAGGGCGTATAAAAAAAAATTCTTCCCAATTACATTGAAAACTTCTAGTTCGAGAAATTTGTACTATGGATTATTTTTTTCTCGTGAGAAAATCATCGAAGACACAAACACACACACACGCCAAGCCATCATCATTTAGTATCCGAAAAACACGCTTCCCAAATCTCCCTAATGCAACTAGGGAATCATTGAGTGAAAGGGAACTCGGTCGTCGAATGGCTCCCCAGACGAGAATTAAGAGAACCCATCATGGGTCCCAACACCCGCGACACGAGTAACGACAATCGTTTCATTTGGGTTCCCTGGGTACCCATCTTCGTAACGGTGTACCCCCGTAGCTTTACTTTTTAATTTGGAGAAAGGACTAATTCAATTGGTCAACTCGTTCGAGTGGTGGTGATTTGTAAAAGCTATATCGTGAAGATCAAGTTGAGTGTACCTTTACGTGAATAAATATCAGCTCACTTTGCTACATTGGCGACACTGTAATGTACAGACAACACAAATTTTATGTCCTCTAAGAGAAAACATTTAAACCAATTTAATATTCAACATCACTTTTTTTTAACCGAATTAAAATAAAACCACTTTTATTTTATTTTATAGAATTACCCTATTATCCTTTTTTTAGATCATTTTTTAAGGAAATGAAGTACGGGTAACCATTTTCATTATAACTGTTTTAAGCGCCTAAAATATAGAAATGAAAATATACTTTATAAAACATACTGTAATACGATCTTAAAATTTTTTTATTAAATACAGTAAACTGATATAAAAAGAATACAAAATATAAAATAACTCAAAATGAATTAAAATTTGCCGCAGTAACTATCAATAAAAAAACTAATAATTAACTAAAAAAAAAGACAACTAATTGTGATGATCATACAAAGTCAGCTGTAACAAACGTTTTGTGGTGTTTAAAATCGAAGGAAGTTAAAACAAATCAAAATTTTAGTTGCAATCATCAATGACAAACATTCCATTCTGTGACCGTAGTAGGACACTTGTAAATTGAGAAAACTTTGTTCGACATCAACGCAAGTTATAGACGCAAACTGCCTACATAGTAGCCTACATTTATTTGTCTATTGTTGTATTATCCGTGGATCCTCCTAGCCGAAATTTAATTCACAATGACAAAGTGTTGTTCAAGAAAAGCCCCGAATAATCACTATTTCACTGTACTTATATAAAAAGAAAAGATTTTCAAAACAAGCAGAATATGAACTAAAAATATGCAGTTTTCTCCTAAAAAAATGTCGTAAAATCCCGAATATTCAATTATAGCTGTATAAGAGAAAACATGCCCTAACAAATTATGCTTCAAACTTCTCAATTTAGCCTGAAACAAATTTGTGTCTTGTTCACCAGACGCATGAAAAACTATATGCATTTAAATTTTTCAGTTTCCTAATTATTTTTGTTATTATTAAAATAAAAATAAAATAATAATTATTATTATTATTATTATTTGAAAACAAATACGTGACTGTTAAAATTGTTTCACTGTTGATACATCATCGTTCAGATCAAAGAGTGCGTACGTTTTGATACGTAAAGTATTATAATAAACAAGTACCGTAACCGATCATTTTAAAAACAAACTGAGTTTTTTGAAAACACCTTTTTACAACCTCATCATTCCTGAAACAAACACGTAGAAATAAATTTTTGACTGAAATGTATCAGGTGTTTATTTGGATGGATGGGTTCACAATCTCAACAATTGCTCACATACGTAGTGAACCATTACATCAATAATGCATTCATTTTTTTGTACAACATTGTGTGGTAGCTAAAATGTAAGTATATCGACAGCAACACTTTTTGAGAAAAAACAACTTTCGTGCGACGAAATCTCAGAATTGACTGGACATCGACCCGTCTAAATTTGATATAACAAAATGTCTGACAATTTCAGCCCAAAATTTCAGCACTGTAGATCACCGGAAACCTACCAAAAAATATCGAACCATTTTAACTTCAGAGTAAGTTGAATTCAAGAGGTTAAAAATGTGTAAGAAAGACGCAAATAAATGATAGGCCTACCCCTTGCATTTTGTTAGCTAGAGTAAACATTTTTAACCTGAAAGGCTTGTTCTAACATATTTCACATTTTAACGATACAATTGTATTAAGCATTTGTTACAATTAAAAATACGTAAAGTGACTATTTTTAAACGTATATTACGGACATTACGTACGGGTACAAAACTATTGTCTTTTAAATGGTAAATCTATCTCTTAATCCTGAAATTACGTAACTCGTTCCATCGAAAAATCTTTCACGAGCAATACTGTGAAAACCAAATGTAACTGCTCGTCATTATTTGATATCACCATCAAAGAAAATATTATTCTTGTCAAACACTTTTGACAAGAATAGTAAAATTGGTAGTGAGGTTACTAGTATCTAGTAATAGTAATTTTACTACGCGTAGTAAAATCCATGGTGCAATCTTCGAGACAGGTTTTCGCTTTGAATCAACGAAGACATGAGTTACATTCATTAGATACCGACACCGGTACTGTATAAAGACACTTTGCATAGTTTGACAAGAAAATGAGTGAAAATCACTTGAAAACAAAATGACAGATAGCTACCAAGTAATATGAACACTTACTGTTGTTATACACAAATAAGATTTTTAACCTGATGTAACAGCACCAAAAGAAAAAATAACTAACTCAACCTGACATTTGTATTATAAATATGCAATTTCAACATTACAAAGCCAACCTTTATCACGTGTAACGATTTCGTTAAAAACACCGTTACAATTCACTCCTCAACACGTTTTTTAACGTAGGACACTCTCCACGACATCATTCTGTACTCCAAAAAAAATTGCACATGACAACCCAACTAACTACCAGAGACACTCTCGTCGCTTTTCCGAAACGTTAATTCTCCACAAGAGACCGACTAAAGGGAACTGCCTACATTTTTATTCGCTATAAACCATTTCTTTCAACTTGCTTCTGTCTCGCTCGGGTCAAAAGGTGGTTATAAACTTTTTAACGAGCCTTCTCGATCCTTCGTTGCTCGAGTTAACCCTCATTACTCCATCTCACTGATACCTACACATACGCACCACCACCTCCTACAACAACAACAACAACAACAACAAAGTCCAACCCTTTCGATCCTTGTCCCAGGTTTCGTACCAGACCTCCTCTCCAAATGCGTAGGAGGAGTAACAACAACAACAACGAGATGAACTTCCACTGCATGGCGTTTGTTATGTTGTTTTTTTTAGTTCCCCGGGGGCAATGGCGGAGCCTAATTAAGTCTTCTACTGGGCGGTCCCCGTGGCGATGGGTCCTTATAGGAGTTTCGACCCAGGTTAGCCCAACACCTGGTCCTGAGGTTCGACCAATGGCAGTCGTCGGTCGGCGTCCCAAAGAAAACTGTGACCCTCCAATGGAAAACGTCGAGCGTTCCGATCCAACAACGACAACACCCACCCACAACTATCCCCCCTCCCGCGGGCTTTGACTCGTTTTAACAGAAGAGGAGGAGGAGGAAGATGGATAAATGATAATCATCGTAATGGAATAAAACTAGTACGAGAGCGTCGTTTGGTTTGGGTTTTTTTTTTGTTTTTTTGAAGAGACAAGCAGTGAAATCCATCACGAAAGAAGGAGTTGGGGTCCCGAAAAAAAAAAAGAGGACAAAAGGTGGGGAATAAGAGAAGAGAAAGAAAAGGGGAGAAGGTAGAAGAGGTGTATGTATGTGTGTGTGACAAAGGCGACCACCCCCGCTGCGAGACGCTATTAATTAGGAAGAAACGGAAAAGGATCCCTCGCCCAGGAAATGATTCTTCATTTATCAGAAGAAGTCGAGGGATAAAAAAAAGATAAAAGAAAAACGTAGGCAACAAAAGGGAAAAGTAGAGAAAAAAATGGGATCCTGTCGTTACTCGGTCGCCGACAACCGATGATGGTGCGCGACCATAATGGAGACGAGTCATTTGTCAACCTCTTCGGTCCTTCTATACTGTGGGTCTGTGTCGGTTTTGTGTGTGTGTGTGGTGACATGCAGGTGCATGATAATGACGACGACGATAATGTATGGTGTCATTTCAGTGCGCGTTCGACTGTCGCAAGCACTCTGTCGACGCGGATCCCAATGCACCAACCGGACGCTTTCCATCATTCATCCTTTCGACCATGACAATAAAAATGAAAAGAAAAGTGAAATTTGGTATCGACCGGCAAGTTAGACAAATGTTGTACGCCAATAGTTTGATGTGAACAACGAAATTGAAAACCTTAACATCCAACTAGAACTAGAGAGTGTGTGTTTGACACGACTTGGACAATTTATAACCACCATTGCAAAATACACGATTTTACTTTCACATTCGCAAATGCGATACGATAAAAAGAAAGAATCCGCATTTTCAACAGTGTACTATCATGGAGTTATAAGTTATGCTATATTCTCTCAACTTATAACTTCATGATCATGGCACTATAGAACGTATGCGTACTATCAAGAAAAATTTGTTGTTAGACGAATACTCCATACTGTGGTCTCCAAACGTTTTTAACCGCGCACCCCTATGTTAGTAAGACCAAAGGGCACGCATCCCCTGATATATGTAACAAGAGTTTATAAGTGATTAGAATTTATAACAAGAGTTTAAAAGAAATATACTCTTTGTAACAAGAGTATACTAGTAGTTATGCGAACAGCAGACCTCACTCCGAAAAAAACAATTAATTAAAAAAACAATTAATGTGATTGCAACAAGAATTGAATTCGATGTGTGTTTAGCCCTTCTGAATAGTTTGTGCAAGTTTGAAGTAAATCCATTGAACCGTTCGCAAGTTATCGCGTTACATCCGCACTCACACACACGGACAAACGCCATTTCGTCCCACTTCTCAAAACATACGTCCCACTCCTCACTTCGTTCGGTCAATAAGAAAAATCCTCTTGTTTGCGCACCACAAAGGATAGTTTCCGCACCCCACTTTGAAGACCACTGCTCTATAATACTAAATTATGTCTACTTTAATTATTCGGTTCCGTGATGCTTGTTTGGTGCCTGGATGTTTGCATCTAAAATATAATAAAATTGAAAAACAAACTAAAATTTAAAATAAATAATAAAAAAATCAATAATACAAAATTAATCAATCAAACGATGGTTTTCTGCGTGTAACAGAAAGCTCAGTAGTCTAAATAATTACAAGTTTACGCGGATATCTTTTCTAGCGAATAATAAACTACAACTCACTTAATACAACACATCTCACTTATAAAGTATAATACTGCTCACGTAATGAGGTATAGCACCAGGTATAGTACCTACTTATACGGTGTTCCGTATAAGTAGGTAAAATTATATACATTTTTCAAGAAAAAACGGACTGCTTCGTGTGACAAATATCTCAGAATTGACTGGACATTGATCCGTCTAAATTGGATACAACAAAATGTTCCACAACCTCAGACTAGGTTCAAAATTTCAGCTTTGTAGGTCATCGGAAACCTACCAAGAAAAATCATTTCAACCTCAGAGTAAGTTAAATAAAAGAGAATCTATAAAATTACACCAATTTCACAGCCAATTATCAAGCCTATTTGATTCACCAAACGTAGTGAGATGTAAGTTTTAAGTAACATTGTCGTCTGAAATAATTTTATTTATTTTATTTTATTTAAAACAGGCCGAAAGGTCCAACGGGTACAAAACAAAACAACACGTACAATACACAAAATATAAAACGAGGGGGAAAATTCCAATAATTAAGATATAAACAGTGATTTCACAAAAGTAATTTCATGATATTGTCTGTCTGTCTGTAAGTTTGTTTGTTTTGCGCGGCGTTAACTTGCGAACGCTTCATTGAATTTACTTCAAACTTGCACAAGTTATTTAATAGGTGTTCCTGCACAACTTATTAAGTTTTGATGGCAATTACACGTTATTAACTGATACTCTTTTTCACTATTTTCAAACAAATCTCATTTTATTTCGAATGTTAACAGAGTGAGCATCTCCTGTTCACAGAACTACTAGTAATAGAAAAAACTCAACAGTTAAGAAATAAGAAAATACAACCCAGTTAGTTCTATCATTGTCCATTTCTTAAGAAATCGTGTCCATTGACCATTAATGATGGCATTCTATTGGCTTTACACAATTCCATATACTTTACTGTAGGTAAGTTATATTATCGTTCAATTACTTGTAATGCGGTCAATCGAATGCACATAACAAATGAACTCAAATAGATCAACTTGACAACACGAGAATTGTCCTCGTATTACGCAACAGAAAACCGAATATCACTGAAACAAAACAGCATTCAAATTCACATGACAAAAAAAATCAAGAATTTACTATACCACAATTGAATCCTACGAGTATTATTTGCAATTGGAACTCTATATACAGTCGCTTTCCATTTGGGACCCAAAACCTCTCGACTTACAAGAGGCGTGTGCGGAACCCCCGCCGCTAAGGTGGAACACACTAAACAACCCACCCAACGCAGACGACGCAGTTTGACATTAAGACGATCTATACACGCCATGGTGGAAATAATAACAATAATAATGGAAATACCGAGCAACGACACTCACTCTCGAAAAAGAGAAAAACGTCAACCCACGAGAAACGTGGCGACACTTGACAAGAAAACGCACGTACACAAGTCTAGTCCTCGATCCAGTGAACTTTTTCCACTTTGGTGGGTATTCTATAGGCTCTCGATTCCATATACAATTTAGCTAGGGTGTCTTACAGCCATGTACAGTGTGTCCCTTAGTGCGGGCGTGTGGCGTCGTGCTTCCGCGTCGTTGGGTGTCAAAAGCGAAATTCGCCACCCGCGACGCCGCTGCGGGATTCGCACCCGCCGACATGTTTGTAAATTTTACACGCCACCGATGGCGAGCTTTTGACGTTTTCTCCTGCACCAATGAGCAATTTTAAAAGACAACTATGCAAAGAAAGAAAAAAAACAACTTCGACAAGGTGGTGTCTGGACGACTAACAATACCAAATCTCCAGTACGTATTATACAAAAGTATAAAAAATAAATAAAAATACCACCCCCACAACAATAACAAATTTTTTGTATCGAGTCGTTAACTTTCCTATGATGACAATGTTTTATACATGAAAATGCGATCCTACAATAGCCGAATTAACAGAACAGACGCGGCGACGAGAAACGGCTCTGGTCGTCCGAAACTCGATCTACAATAAATACATACCTACTACGATATTAAATCTTATTTTACTTACTAATTGTCGCCTTATTTATCGATATAAATACAGTAAATAAATTAAAAGTACAAAGTAGTTTTGAAAATAACAGAAAGTGCCGAAAATGTGATCAGGAAACACAAGGAGTCAAGAAAAAGCGATTGGTAATAATAACATGTTCAGCACTGATTCGTCTTATTGCATAAACAGTGATAAAAAAGTGGACATCAAAAGTACAAGTGAATATAAAAACCCAACACATTAAATTCAAAATACTTTAACTTGACTGTCTAAAGACTCTACTACAGACTGTCTACGCAGTTCTTCACAAGTTACGTTCTTAAACAAGAAACGGTGAAAACTGAAAAAATAAAACTGAAAAAAAAAATTATTTTACCAATCCTAAAGTCTTTTTGCAAACATCAAAAAGAAAAAGATATTCCAAACAGTCTTCTTTGTTTTGTAAAATTAAAAAAAAAAAAACGGATTTTTTCAGAATCTTGAAGACGTTTAAACTCTTTCACGTGCTATAACGAATCTTCATTTCTGACCTTTCCTGTTATCTCACCATCACTGTCTATTGACGCAGTATTAGACAGCCCCCATTTGTTACAACTGAAACCCGGTTTGTTATAACTGCGATCAAAGGGAGACGGCGCGAAGCCAGTGTAAGAATCGTTCCATTTGACGGAATCAGGCTGCCAAACAATTTATATCGAGATTCCATCTTAGGCGTTTAGTAAAGTATCTAGTACGGTACATAGTATCTAGTACATAATTTCACTACTCGCTAATGCCGCGGCCGATTTTAGCAATAATACCCGTAATGGTAGTTCTTAACAATGCCCCCCCCCCCCATCCT
>JAQIWH010004528.1:0-16725 GCA_034695005.1 Cryptops parisi | reverse complement strand
TTAATCATGCCAAACAAATTATATCCAACTTTTACTGAGCGTCCCATAAAAGGGACAATGGCCGTTAATGGGTTAAATACAATACGTTGGGAAATTACACGCAATACTACAGATTTACATTTAGCATTATTATTTAGAATTATTTTTGCAAAATATATCTGATTTTCATGAAATAAAATTTCCAAAAAAGGCATATAAGAAACGTATAACCAACCAAACAAACATAAAACCACCTTGGCACACACAAGCGAGCAGGAAACTAATAATTGGACCTCGGATTAATATGCACTAAAAACATTGAAAATATGCGCTAAAAACCTTCGAAATATGCACTAAAAACACGACAATATGCACTAAAAACATGAAAATATGCATGCAAAATGTCACAAAACTGCCTAAAGTATGCAATAGTCATGACAATATGCAATTTGTTTTCTAGGTGTCCTGCAAAAATACCAAAATTCAAAGCATTTTATTTTTAGCATTTCATTCCCGTGTTGTAGAATTTGGAATTTTTAATGTTGCATGAAATTCCAAAAATATTTTGACAATAAAAAATTTATGAAAATAAATACTAAAATAGAAATTTTATGGAAATAAATGCAACAATATGCACTAACATCTGAAATATGCAAAAATATGCAAAATAAAATGTAAGCATTGTACTTGTGCAACAATGAATAACATTCTCACCAATTTTGAGGAAGCTGCCTATAAACAAAGAAAAGCATGCAACTTCATACTAATCCGAGGTCTACTAATAATTGCAATAAATAAAGCAGTATTTACAACATGTACAGTAAGAGCCGAGTAAATTAAACTTTATGAAACAAAGAAAAATCAAAAATTAATATAACCAAATAGGCACTGTTAGGTATAAGACAAAATTAAAATCTCTAGAACATGTATAGTAGAGTTACTGCACTTCAAATTGAATACAATTATCTGAATTTAAACAATTACTATACTTTATGTGGCCAATTAAAAATAATTCACGTAATGAAGAAACTAGTGCCAATTCTGAAAGGATGGAGGTTAGAGATCGATGGTACCGGTACATGAGTATTTAAAGTGGAATAGTTTCTTTAAAAATATTCACATCTGGACCTGCCGCCGGGCCCTTGGGCTACACAGCCAGGCTAGCCTCCACCGTGTGGGGGTCAAGAAGTGAAAAGTAGACTCGGTTTTGATCCAACTGTCTTTTTCGACAATGAGATGTAGTACTGTATGTAAGTTTTGCAATAACTTGTTCAACTTAGTAGAATATGGTATAAGAGTGTACAGGTTGTTTAAGGTTTGGTCGTTTAATTTAAAGCTGTCAGAATTTTCATAAGCATCAACATGACAGATACTTTGTGAAAATTGTAACTTTGTTCTAAAAGACAGCACTTGAAAACATTTTTTTTTCACAGATTGTTCTGTCCAAGAAAAGTGAAATTTAATTATGTTCCAAAAAAAATAAGTTAAATCAGTTAATAACTGTCAGCAGTATTGCTTATGAAATAAAATTTAAAAATACGTATACTGTATAATATACTTTGGTTTCAAGTATCATGTTGATATTTAATTTTTTAAAGTTTTACTTGGAAATTTAAATTTAATTTTTAATTTTTTTTTAATTGATTTTTGAAGGTGCATTTTGTAGTTATAATTTTACAAAAAAAAATTCAAAGTGTTAAAATTTATTATTTTTATTAATTTTTTTTTATACCAACTCAATTGTACAACTTGAATTACAAAAAGGCAAAATGTTTTTGGTTTTTTTACGTTTTAAGAACAAAATATAAATTTTTACATTTAAAACATGTAAATTCAACTATTTCATATATAAATATCAGACGAGCCAGTAACAACCTCGTAGGAGTCTTTCTGTTCTTCGAGAGATTCTTGCGGATCTTCAGTAACCTCTTCGGAGGCGTCTCCAATTATTTCGTCTGTCATGATTCGTTCGACAGTTTCATAAGTTACTGGCATATTGCTGGAAAAGCCCTCGTTTTCCTCCATATCAGTAGGATCTTGGTTCTGGCATTCTGAATCTGAATACAAATACGATTGCATTTCAGGTTCTTTAATGTAGTTGTTGATGTTGATTGTTGGATAAGCGTCTCGCTTATGTCTACGCGTCTGTGGTTGCGATTTCTTGCCCTGGTCCTGGCAAAGGCAGTCGCATTGGCACGATTGGGGAGCGAGGTCTTTTCCCAAGTCTTCCTGGGATTCGATTTTCTGTTTTTCGGACTGGTTATTAGATTCAGTCTGTTCAGCTTTTTCAATTTGTTCAGCTTTCTTTTGGATCTTTTCAGTAGTGGCTGGACGCGTGGGGAGTTTCTCGTTAGTTGCAGATTCGGATTTCGAGTTCTCAGATGGCCTGGCTTTACGTTCGGAAGTTTTCGATTCTTTGCCTTCAACCGATTTGGACTTTCTCTGATCGTGGCAATACTTCCTAGCTTTGCCAGCAACGTCAGATGCGCGTTTTGATTTCTCACACGATTTGGAATTCTTAGCCGCTTCTGCAATGCAGAACAATGCCAATAGCACAAACAAAAAGAGGCTCAGCTTTGTCATGTTGAATCCTAATACAAAAATAAAACCAAAATCAGAAAAAGTTGGTAAAAGATAAATAAAACATATTCAAAATTGACACTAAAATAAAATCTTGCCAACAACAAAGTGTACAAAAATCACTCAAATGTATAGTTACCTTTTGGCTAGTGCTGGTCGAGTTGATAAAGTTCGTGTTCAGCTAGTGTTAGTTGAAAAGTTGACTGCCAATTGAAGATCTAGTTGAAGTTGTTGTTGCGTTTGCTAGTTTCTTGATCTTGCATCTACTATTTAAAGGCCCCATCTAATTTGCATAGAGATGCATTGTGGATATTTTAAATTTTCCAATGAATGAGTTTTTTAATAATGATGTAATCAATTTGGAACCAATGGATTCGAAAATAATTTTAGTGACATCACTCGAACGATTAATTGGAAACTAATTTTACTCAGTTGCTAATTAGCTTTTCCAGAATTCATTTCTTGTAGAGATATTCTGAAGTGAGTTTTTGCTGATGTTGTAATTTATTTAATAGGTGATAATCATGACACTTTATAAAATATATGTATTTAAAAATATATTATCATTATGGTATGCTTTTGTATTTTGCCATCAGCCAATTTCACTCATCTTGGTAATTGAATTAGCACAGGTGTGGGTTTTGTTTTTTGTTGATTTTTTAAGCAAAATTTTTGCTATTAAAGTAATGAAATTGTACAGTCAAGTTAGGTGTAACTGTTTTGTGAATTAGTGGTAGTGTGATTAGTGCTTTTTGTGAATAATTTTTTGTGTATAAACATTACATTGCTGTTTTCAGCAGCAGGATCTCCTATCATGATATACAAAGCGATATCAAATCTTTTTTTTCTTTAATATTACACTTTTCTACCCTGATACTGATAAACACGATAAAAACAAGCAAGGGACTAAATTTTCCAAATAAAAATAATGAAAAAAAACATTTTTATTTATTTGTTTCAAAAAATATTTTTTATTATTTTTGCACACAAAATACCTTTTTACTTTTTCGAAAATGTTTTTATCTTACATCTGATATCTCACAAAAACTGTTTTTCTATTGTGTTTATACATGGTTGTACTTTTTCAATAGCTGAGAAGCCGCTTGTGACGCTACTTGCTTGTAATTGAGTTATGGATTCGAAAGTCACGTTAGGTTAGTTAAACAGACAAAAACATACATAATAGATTCATTAAATTTATTGATACATTCACTACGTTTTTTGTTTAGCTAACCCAACATGGCTTCTAAACTCATAACTTGAACTTGTACTTGAGTACAAGCTCGTAGCGCCACAAACGATTCCCAGCTAATGGAAAAATACCTACATAGTTATTAAAACTCATATTATTGGAAGACCTGCGTTATAAATCAATATTTTGACTATTCTATTATATTACCCATTTAATAGGAATTCAGTTTTTAAGTTTTTTTAAGTACCTATACTTAATTTTTTGACATCTTATATTACTTATTTTATAGGTACTTTCCGGTTATAGCCAGGCTCAGTCTGATGTTACTATTTGCTTGAACTTAATTATCGGTTTATTGTGCAGGTTAAGTTAAAAAAAACAAAGAAACGTATTAAAAATTGTTTTGTTTTCCTAACCTAACCTGCACACTAAACCCATAATTAAGTACAAGCAAATAGCAACATCAGACTCGGGCCTGGCTATAACCGAAAAGTACCATGTTATATTTATTTTAGCTATTTTTATTGAGTTATTCATTATGTATCGTATTTTTATTTTATTTTGTATGTATTTCACACTTCATTTGTTTCGAATAGCTTAATGTACAATTCAAAGATAAAAATCGAACCAGAAATCAGAACTCAGTTATTTTATATATTTTTTTTTATTAATTTATATTTATCTCATTTTTATACTCTTTATGATTGCTCATTCACTTGTGAGTTTGTGAGTGAGCGAGCTGAAATTGAACGTACACGGTCATCTGCTGTCGTTTATAAGAATATACTGTATAGTCCAATGTATCGAAAAATGCATAAAACCAGAACCGCATAAATCAAAAAACGTACAAGTCCAATGTAAAAAATCGCATATACAAACAAACAAATCGAAAATTGCAAATAGAAAATTGAATGTATCAAAACTCGCATAAGTTAAGTAACGAATGACTCAACGATCGAATAAATTTCATTTCGTATAAATTGAAATTCACATGAATTGAATATCATTGCATAAATTAAATAAAAAAATTACTCAGACTGGATAAGTTTCAATTCGCATAAATCGAATTTCGCGTTATGCATCTACATACAATATATCTGTATATGACAGTAGGCTGAAGATTATGCTTTAAAAAGCATTTTTTTAATGTATTTGTTTAGTTATTTTGTATTTATTCTTTTAAGTAAAAATTATTAAATATTTCCAAATTTATTTTGTCTATTGATTGAAATTAAAAGTTATGCTTATCATATGCTAATATTTTTTAAATCATTCATGAAATATAACTCTCGTAAAAAATATACACATATTAATACTTTTTTCTAATAATTTTCATTTTTTTTAAACATTGTGTAATAATGTAATTCAACATTAAAAAGAATTTTGAGGATATCCAAATTTTCAATTTTAATATTGTTTCAATAAAAATGCAATTACCCATATCTCCATAATTAAGCTTAATCGTTAGTTATTACATAAATAAAAAATACTCAGTATTATTTTAGTACATTGACTATTTTTCAGCTGATATTTAAATTTCACGAAATAACTTTTTTTTTTCAAGGTTCTGAGTACCAAATATTAACCATGTGACTGATGAAATAGTTATGACTAGTTGGTATATCAATTTATATGAAACTATGTTACCAAGGTGAGATTGATTTTTCATATGGTTGCTATTAACCGTTTTACAACTTGATTTTGACTATGGTTCATTTTTATCAAGAAAAATGTTTAAACGTGTTATTTTTTTCAGCAATTTCAACAAGTAAACAAGTTTAATGAAAAACCCAATAAAAACGGTTTTATCGTCTTGTAAATCGTTTAATGGTTCGTTCGCGTGACAGAAAATCTAATTTTTAAATCAGTTATCGGTAGTATGCTTCGACTTTTTTTAATATTCATTATCAATGTAATATAAGCCACACTTTGTATACGAATTTGGTGAAATACTACATATAGTACTATATTTGTAAATAATTATATTTGTGTACTGTTGTTAAATCACTTAATTTGTATAATCTGACAATTATACAGGATGACCCAAAAGTCACTAACCATTCAAAGGTGAATGCAATAACTTATGTAGTGACTTTTTGCAATGCGAGCCACCCTGTATTTGAACATTGCTGGCCATGAAAGGAATTCAAGGGTACGTAGTGCAAAATCGTTTTAATGATATTTTGTTGTTCGGTCGTTCAGCTTTACAGGTTGAATGTGTTTTGTTTTGGTTTGTTTTTTCAAAATATAGTAATTTTTCAATCTGATCATATCTCGTTGACGTTTGAACGCCTTGTCAAAATCAATGGTGTTAATACGTTAAACGTCTAACTTTTCGTTGTAGCAACCATTTGATCAGCGTCATTATGAATGAAAACAATCGCCCAATGTTTTTATTGATTTAACACGTATTTTTTTCTTCATTGTGATGACCAAAAGAAACACATTGTCGTTGTGGGAATACCATTCCGATGGGTGACAACATCAATCTCGGTTTTACTAGTCTATGAAGTGGCGAATTTTCACCGGAATATGATAACGCCAAAACGTCTGCTCCACGTTAAACATTGAATTAGTACATGAAATATATGCTACACACTCGGTCGTAGAATCTGGACTGCCAGGTAATTTGATTTCAGATATTTTTTATTTGTATCATTGATCTTTGAAAAATTAGAATTGACGCATATCATTGAATAGTATGTACCGGTATTGGATAGTTCTAATAGTTGAAAGTTAACATCAATTTATAAAGCAAAAATTCAAGAGTTAAGTTAAATTTAATTTAAAGCAATTTATACAGGGTGTTCCTAAAATATGTATTCAAATTTTAATCACAGTTGTTATGCATCAAAACAAAACAAAAAGTCTTAATAATTATAAATATGGGTCTGAAAATGCAAACTCATTTGCATACTTACAAAGATTAAAAGAATAGGGCCAATGCATTTACGTGACTTCATCCAGTGTTATCTCAGAAAGGAAACATTTCCGGACTCATGTCAATACGGGTTGTTTGCTTTGTTTCGATACGTAACATCTGTGATTAAAATTTGACGATTTTTCAGGAACACCCTGTATACTGTAAGATACTATATAGATAGATGACAATCGAAATGTTCATTAAGTAGGCTAAGCGATGAAATGGTCAATTCTACAGCAAGGAATTTCATCAATGAGTTTTGGTGTAGTTCCAAACACAAAAATACTGAAATTTGGTGATTCTTGAAAATGTACGTTTTTTAGTTAGTAAAGTAGAATTATTTACAAATTTGGTATAAAAAATAAATTATTAGCTTAATAAAATGTATTGACATTTTGTGGTATATAGTACAATTAGCTGCTGAATATATTGAGCAGTTACTTGCTGAGTTGACAAATAAATTAAAATTTAGCAATTATTTATAAATACTGGTACTGTATACATTATTATGGACGTTTTTGCTAATTTTTTTTTTAATCTGAAAATTACTGAGGTGAAACAAGATAAAATCAGAAATTGAATCAACATTACTTATATGTGGATTCTAAGATTTTCAAGTAGTTTAGGGAGCAAAGTTCTGAAATTTTCAATGATGATGTTTTCTTTTCTTTTAATATTTGTAACTTATATTTTCAGGAAACACAATGGGTGATGAAAATCTGTACGAACATATTCTACGAATGAGAAAGAAGAAAGACGAACCTCCGCCACCTAAACCGAAGACTCCACCACCGGCACCTAAACCAAAAACACCACCGCCACCGAAACCAAAAACACCACCGCCACCGAAACCAAAAACTCCACCGCCACCGAAACCAAAAACTCCACCACCAAAACCTAAAACTCCACCACCAAAACCTAAAACTCCACCACCACCAGCTAAACCTAAAACTCCACCACCACCAGCCAAACCTAAAACTCCTCCACCCAAACCGAAAACTCCACCACCACCCAAACCAAAGACTCCGGTTCCACCAAAACCAAAGACTCCGGTTCCACCAAAACCAAAGACTCCGGTTCCACCAAAACCTAAGACTCCAGAACCAGCAAAGCCAAAACCGGTTGCAAAAGGTCCTGCACCATTTGCAGAAGAAAAACCAAAGAAGAAAAAGGGTCCTTCACCATTTGCGAACGATGACGACGACGACGACGATGATCTTTGGAAACCAGGTTCGAAAAATGGGAAAAACAAAGATGATGATGGCAAAAAGGGCCAAACACCGGAAGAGTTTCTTAGCTGGATTGCCAGTGGTGAAAACGATGTCGACAAAGCTTTTGATAAGCTTTTCAAATGAAATTATTTAGTCGGAGCGTGTGACTGATGGTTTAGTCTGGTTATACTAATCCATGAAGTAGTAAACGCTTGTGTATATTTGGTACTGCAGTAGTTATTTAAAATGATATTTTGTTATGAATATATAGTTTGTCTGATTGAACGAACGACTGGACATAACGATTTACAAATAAACTATTTGCACCCTATCGTGATTGACATTTTTTTTAATCGGAGTGTACGGTTTTTATGCTTTACAAAATGCGGAAACTGGTTATTAATTTTGTACATAACTAATTTGGTTAAAATTGTGTTTCAAAACTTTGTTGTATTTTGTTTTATTGATATACTAAGTTTCAATATATCGGATGGTTTGGGAATCTATCTTGTGTGATTAAGTTCAATTAAGGCTGTTATCGAAATTATGGTTGATCAATCTCGACATGATAAAAACCATAATCTATTCAAGTTGTACTAACTTATCTTTTATAGTTGAAGGGCTTCGGGCGATATAATGATAAGCCACATTTGTGAAATTGTTCAGAAAAACCGTTTTTCAGGTGAGAAACTCCAGAGTACCATACTGAGCAACAAGGTGATTTTCTATATTATGCTATCATTTCCTGTAAAATCAATGAAGTGGTAAAGTAACAAGCTAGAAACATTACTGTTGGAAAGTTTAATGTAAAAATGTCATTTTTGAAAAAAAAAAGTGTGGCTTATCATTATACTGCCCGGAGCCCTTCATTCGGACTTTACATACAACTTTTAAGAATTTTTTTTTTTCATATTCTTATTGTACAAACGTGGAAGATTTTAAAAGTTGTAACTTGTTTCATTGCTTTAAGGTGACATTTTTCGCAAAGGTTGACATTAATGTTACCTGACTATTATAACTAGCTTTAAAACTAGCTTATAATTGAAACTAGCTTTAAAACCCGTCAACTTGACGGGATCCTTGGACTTGGAGCGTGTGAATACGTCTCACGTGGACGGTCTCTATGACTATGACGTCACAGTGACGTCACGCTTAGCCTCATGTGACGTTTTTAAACTGTTTTCTTTTAAACAGCAATAATAATTTAATGATTCGAATAATCAAAAAAGTAAGACACAAAAAAAAACATTTTAAAATTCTCTTAATTTTGGTGCTTTTGTTTTTTTTTTTCTACGATGTGATTAAATAGGAATATGATAGAAACGGAGGTTTTTACTTGCAGACTTAGTTATATACTCATTTTTATTGACGCTCATTGGAGTACTGTAAACTGTAACGAACGTTCAATTCCTCAATTCTCGTGTCTTCGAGAAGATAAACACTCTCTGGAATGGAATGGTGAAATATTTGGATAGTTTGAATTTTTTTTTATTTGGTGGGTTTTTGTTTGGTTGTTATCAAAATTATGATTACAAAATCTCAATATATCGTCATAATCTAATCTAAGTTGTGGTAGCAAGCTCTAGTGGTAGTTAAACCCAAATTACTTATTATTTAACTTATTTTCAATAATTGTATCGTTTTAATATTTATAGTTCAACTATTATCAATTTTGAGGTAAATGAACACACAAAACAAGACTTCTAGCACTGTTTCAGAAAGTGACATGAACAATATGGTAAGTGTTTTGTAAGCGAGAGGGGTCTTCTGAAGGGGAATAACTGCTATTCTTATTTTACTGTAAAACTTTAAAAAAAAAAATAATGTATTTTACGTTTTTCGTTTCACCTTGTAATAATTTTTCCTTGACTAAATTGTTACGCATGTTTGGTTCCTCAATTTCAACTCTTATAGGAGACGAGTTAAGGCCAACCTATAACGAAAACATAAAAACGTGTATGTTTAGCTTCAACTTACTCTCATTCGAATCCGACAATGAACTTTTTATTTGTAGCTATGTAGAAGACGGTACTTATTGATAGTTACTAAATAATTAAAACTAGTTTATCATTTTCTTCAATAGTATCTACATTGGTTTGACATCAAAAGTACGTTGAATATCCCAACCAAGTTCATGATTTGTGTCACTTATTCACTCATCATCACCGCCAAATTGTGGATGGACATGCTTGAATCGGAATTGTAAAATCGATGTTGATTTTGGACATGGTAAGAATTTATCCTTTTTGTCTTTTTGTAAACTAATATACGCTCGTATTGCTTACGTATTGTAATGCATGGTAAACAGTGGCGACACTAGACTTGTTGTTAATCCTTGATAAACAGATATAAAAATGTTATTTGAAACGTTATGCGCTAATGTGCATGCACATTAGGAGAGACCAGGCCACATTGGTACACGAGGTACGTTGAAACCTTGCTTCTATTTTTAAGAAATATTCATCAGAACTTACACAATGTTATTCATAATTCCGTGACACATTACACAAATTCGCCACTCCGTAACTACTCAATAGATCTTTAATTGTATTACATCGAATGATAGCTAATCTTTCTAAGCTTTTTAAAAAGTTCATAAACGTTTTAATATGTTAACATTTGCTGACGCGGCAGACATCTACATGATTTTCCATTTTTGTCTTATAAACGTGTAAACATGTCACAGCTCGTCAGTGCCACGATCTCGGAGATATTCTTGGTGGGGAGTGGAAGTTTCAAATCATTACCCAAACATTATCTTTAATAAATACTTACAAGTAGAATTCACATTTACAAGTCACCAGTTTAACAAGTCAATAACGACGTCACATTTGAGATTTTGATAAAGAAAAATTTAAGCACATTAATTGATATGCATGTTTTGTCCTCCGACGTGCATATTTGTACATTGGTACATATTTTGTGACTCCTGTGTATCCATAAAATAAGAAGCAAAAAATCAAAAATTGTGTAGAGTTCATTTAGTACATTTGCGAGTAACTGACTCCTAGCGGAAAACCACGACAACTCAAATCAAAAGTTTCATCAATCAAAACTTGGAGAGTTTGCATTTTGTTCTTTGCAATACAATTACATATCTGTTAAGTAATTACGGAGTGGTGAAATTTTGTGATGCGTCATGGAATTATGAATGACCCTGTATAACAGAATAATTTTTTTAATGTTTCAACATGCCTCGGTATCCCCTACAGTAGGTTTGGTTTAAATTTGTGTGTATGTAATCTTGTCAATGTGTTGTCAAGTATTCCATTTCGGAATGATTTCAAATAAATAAGAAGAAGAAGAAGAAGAAGAAGTAGAAGATATGCAAGAAGGAGCAGAACACCTGTATAGTAACATCCCTTCGGTGACACCTGATATATCTGCTAAAACGTTGTTAAAGAAGTTAGTGAGGAATTTAGAGTTCACTTAATTGCATCACGTGATTCAATCACAAATTTGCCATCAAGTTTATTTTGTTTCTGAAATAAATACTTTAGCTTTCTTGTATATCACAGCTACAGCTTTGTAGCGTTTTCCTGCCGAGCACAGCGCGTTATTACAGCTTTTGCAGGCTTTCCGTTATGACACCGCGCATAGTTACGATACAGCTAACTGGCGAATAATTAATAATACAAAAGTAAATACAATTTTACAACATAGTAAAATTGTTTAGCCTCATAGGCATATTGATGCAATACCTTTAAACTGGGCTTACCAAAAATGTTTTTTTAATTGGATATAAGTATGGCTAACTACAGGGAGATTTTTATAAAAAAATAACAAATTTCTGCTAAAACACTGCGCATTTTATAGATATAGCAATTTTGGTGTCAATCTAGTGTCACCCGATTTGGTACGCAACTACCGCCCCCTAGTGATGCCACTGTCCATACCTAAAGACGGCACTGTGTTGATATGTTATCGACCGATACAATCATGAATCGCAACATGCGATAAGTATTTATTGCATAAAACATTAACGGTGGCATGAGCACTTTCAATCCGACGAGCCTATCCACATTTAGCAAAATCATCGTTTATGTACTTATAATTGATTCGTATATATACATATCAGGAATATACGTATAATTGACAGCTTCTGTTGATTGGAAGATGTATGAAAATTTTGTCAACTGGTTCATGTCTTATGCCTGTTCAAACTTCGTATATTTTTCAGCATTGACATATCATATTGTATTGATAATATTGCTAACTTTTGTCAGACAGTATTTCTTTGTTTTATTTTCTGTTAAGCTCGTGAAATGCATTCGATTGCAACCTATTGAAACTGTTCTACTAAATCTGCTAGTCGATAAATAGATCGATACATTTTGTAGCTCGTTATGAACTACTCATTAGTACAATATCATTACTGTAATCTTAATGCCATGATCGAAACATTTCCACGTTTAAAAAAATGACATTTTAAATTATCTAAGTCTAGAACGCATTGCGAAACTAACGCATTGCGAACTAACGCATTGCGAAATCGAAACCGCGTTGTTTTGTTTTTTTTTACTGATTTGGCTTGAGTGGTTTCAGCATTAGAACAAACACGATGATATACTAAATAAAATGCTAGTTTAGGGCTAGGTTTATCTAGTAGTTGATATTAGCTATCATCTGAAGTAATTGCATTCCAACCCATTGTACAACAAAAAATTGTACGAGAGTTGTACCCACGTTTTTGCTTGAGCAATGTACAAGCTGCAATCGTAAACTTGTACGCCTCAGTTTATATTTGGTGAGTTTGGAGGTAAAAATTGTTTATCACAGGGTAATCACTACGAGATAAAAAGGAATAAACGTATTCTGCAGAAATTACATTAAGTAGTTGATATTTTTGGAAGGTTGAACTTTGCAGGTAATGTTCTACGATAATCGAAGATTGCTTTGTCGTTGTCACAATAGTAACATTAAGTGTTTTGTTCATGAGCACTTACTCATACACTTGTATTTTTTTGAAAAATGAAAATCAATTTACACGGTCGTGAAATCGGATTGTAAAAGAAAAACTGCGAAGTTTGATGCATTGCGGAGCCTTGGAAGCGCAATTACAAGTGGGTAAGCGATTGTTCGTTTTTGTCATTCACTCGTCAAAACCTGGCGGTCGCTGTAAACGTAATTTTTGTTAAATTTGAAGAACCGTCTTGGGTTTGCTTCAACCTAAAACCAAAGCCAGCATCCATCTCCAAATGCTGTCCGCGTGTCTCAACCTATGTTCGCGTCTCAATTCCGTGGTGTAAGCAATCTCAGCTTTGGCCATCGACTCGCATAATCTGCTACGAACATTGGCCCTCAATTGGAACCCCATCACTTTGCCGCTCCAACTGCGAAACTGCGGTTCCAGTTCGTTGGCGGCAGCGGTTCGGTCCACGCAATGTTCGTACCAAGCGTCGTTCCACCTGCGAAGTTCGGCCACCTCGGCTTTCATCTTGTCGACGCCGAACGCTTCTACCGCTTTCTGGAACTTGTTCGTGAAATGTTCGTAGAGCTTTTGATCGCCCGAGTTCCATCGAAGGAGTCGGTTCCTCACGGCTTCGTCGACATCTCGTCTCAGTTTGTCGGCTCGAGCATTCTGCTTGAAGTAGAGCATGTCCTCCGTTTTCCAACAAAGCAGGTGTTTGAGTAGAATCAGTGATTCGTCAAACCGTTCGGCGACCATCACTAAGCTGAATTTGGCGTCCATCTTGTCAATGAAGTGGTCCACCATGTCGGGAACGTCGAAATTGCGGCTTTTGAAACCCAGATCGAAGAGCATCTGGTTTCGACCGAACTTGCCGTAACTTCTGGGCAACAAGCGGCCGTCTTTCGGTGGAAGCGAAGTCAGCTCGACACCCCACTTGTCGTGAAGGTCGTAATACGAGTACAGGGATTCAAACAGATCCACAGGATCACGGATTATTGTCACGTACACAGTGTCTTGGGGCATGATGGCAGCGACATCAGGGGGCGAGAAGCGAGTGTGGTAACAGAAAATGTTATAGTCTTCACCTGCTCTAATGGGAATGATCATGGACTTGGAAAAAGGTCCCGGATGTCCCAGGTAGTTAGTACCATCCATCGGTAACACTAAGTTGAGCTGGTGCTTTTCGGAGTACCGCAAGAAAATGTTCTGAACGGTGCTGCTGGCACATTTGTGGGTTTTGAGGAAAAATACGTTCCGTTTCGGTTTGCATGAGCTGTTCTCGTTCTTGTCGAACATGGGTAAAGTGAATGTTGGACTGAAGGGATCCGGTTCTTCGGGAGATTGGCGGTATTTACGAAGACGTTCCATGGCGCTAAAAAAAAAAAAATTAAACGCCATGTTAACATTAAAAGTATATTAAAAGTATTAAAGTTCATAGGAATGGCTTAGAATTTGTTATATCAGGCTAAATTTTATATCAGTACCCAAGACTTGCGAATTATTATCTTGAACTACATAAACCGGAAGTTTACTATAGACGTACTATTAGATTTCTACTACTACAGGTTCAATAGTAGAGGCTTACTATGGTACTAGAGATTTACAACTAACTAAAGACTTACTACCAGCAGGGTCGAGTTTTGAAAAACTCTGTGATTGATTAACAAAATTGGTCAAGTGTGCAAAAATCAATGTGATTGAATGCTCTGTTGGTGAAATAACTTAAGTATACTTCTAATACCAATCTATTTAGTGGCGTCACTAAGGGGTGCAGGTGTGTGGACCGCACTGGGTGACACTATCAAAAAGGGTCACACCAAAATTACTGTCTATGAAATCTTGGACGAACTAAATGTTCGTCCAAGATGAAATGTAATGCAGTGTTGCATCAGAAATTTATTTTCTATAAATTTATGTATAGCTATAACCACAAAAGCATTTTTCTGAGCCCACCTTAAATGTACTGTATCGATATACCTATTGTACAGTACCAAGCAGAGGTTAAAATGAATTTGTAATGTAAAAATGAATTTATTTTCAATTCGCATTGTTTTCGCCACATAAATTCGCTACAACTATGCGCGGTGTTATGTCAGAAAGCCTTAAAAAGCCGTAGCTAAGCGCTGTGCTTGGCAGAAATGCACTACATGGCTGTGTTATACAAGCTTAAAGCATTTACTTTAGAAACTAAATTCACTTCATGCTAAAATGGTAATTAAATTAGGTGATGCAATTCAGCAGACAGCATTCCTCACTAACTTCTTTAATAACATGCAGGCAGAACTATTTGGTGTCACCAATGGAATGTCACACGTGTTTTTTGATGTATCTAGTACGCATACACATTAGCGCATAATGCTTCGAATAACGTTTTTATAGTCGCTGATCAAGGTAGTCACCATGGGAATGGAATACTATTATCAGTCACTGACTGACACATATGCTAGATGCCACTGAAACTATTTCGTTGGTAACAACTCAACGATATTGATGTTTAAATCAAATTAATATTATGATTATTATAAAACTTTTATTACATAAATGATATAATTCTTGCAAGAAAAACGCAATGGATAATGTAGCCTCGTGTTTCGTGGTTATTACATAGTAAATAAACGACCAGTTGCAAAGTTCGTGCACACAAGCGTAACGGGGAAACGATCGGCAGCACACCTGGAAATGGGTGCGGATCACCCACGACTTTGTTGCTATGAATGCCAGAGCGTCGTAGTACCACTGAGTCGGCGCCTGTGCTTAGTTATTACTAAAGACTTAACAGACATTATTGTACGTACTACTAGACTTTCTAGTAGTAAGTTTTTAGTAGTAAACAGCTTTAATTTACGATCCCAAAATTTCCGACTTCCAACATTTGAATCGGTTTTTTTTTAAACGGGCTTAAGTCCAGTGAGGCAAATTTTCAAAAAACACGAAAAACTATCTCACAAAACTTAAAATGAAAAACACTTAATTTTCATATAATGACCTTATTATCCAAATTCTTGGCGATACTGTAGCTACATAGAAAATAAAACAAAAGCAACTTTTAACTAGTTTTAACAATAAACAAAGTGATTGAACTTAGGTCCTTAAAAATTTAACATGGGTTACATATTCAAATTAACTAAATCCTAACAAAACAAAACATCTTTATTTCGACAAAATATCATGAAAAAGTTCATTATTTAAGTTAGATAACAAAGTTATTTTAATCAAATGAAACAATGAAAAACTGAATATCTATGAAAAACTGAGCAATTTACAGGGTGTATGTGAATGGTCTGTCAAAACTTTGAGAATTAGGTCTAGGGACACAAAGAAGCAGAAAATGTCTTATAAACACGAAGTTGGAAACGCTTGTTTCTGTAGTTAGGGCGGTATAAATTTGTCTGTAATGACAACGGAAACGTCAAATTACAACTAGGCGCCACTCAGAAAGGTTAGTGGAGAATCAGTTAGCGCTCTATTTATAGTCACGTGCATCTACTTTGTATCTTTACGCATTGCTGAACAGAATGCAACAATGCTATACTTTGTGTATATTATTTTTATTTTAGGAATAAATATAGTTTGAGTAAATATATTTAATAAGTGAAAAAAAAAATAAACGAAATAAACAAATTTGAATAAGCCGCCAATGAATCTGATTTGTCTGAACTACAAACTAAAGAAACGTACTGGTCTAACGTAACAGAAACCATTTATTTATTTTTTAAAAACGTAACATTGTATATAAGCATTATTTATAAAATATGAGACAGTTAATTAATCTAATTGTTATAAAATGTTAAATCTGCCTCTTGCTCCTCCTCCTCACTAGTTATGTTTCTATAACAACCACAATAACAACGATCTAACAAACTATAACAATCTGGCAATCTTTCTATAACAATTTGGCAATTGTTTCTTCCAGCAAGGTTGTTTCTAT
>JAQIWH010004527.1:0-16728 GCA_034695005.1 Cryptops parisi | reverse complement strand
TATATTATTTTTGTCATGTTATTGAAAATTTTTTGTCGTCCAATGTTTCAAATATAAATCAGTGAAATTTGTTTCACTCGTTAAGTAAAACGTGTTGTTTACGAATTTTTCTGATTGCGACATCCTGTATGACAACAAAGATTTTTTTAGTTTTTCATTTGCCTACCAAGCTAACAATTTGCCAACATGATGAATAGGCGAGTGAAAAATGTATAAATTCATAAAAATCCACACACAAAAAAAAACCGTCAATGTGTGTGCGAAGCATAAATTTTCAGATTCTTTAATGTCATGAGATTGAAAACAAAAGCACGTTTGTAGTGTGTGCCAAGTAAAATTTTTTTTGGCGACACTAAAAATGAAAATTAAATCCACACAACACAATCTGTTTCGTCCTGTCGTAAAAGTTTTATGCCATTCGCACATTCCGTGAATATGAAAATCAGAAACCGATTGGGCAAAAGCCTGACACATACACGATACAATGCCCTCCCCTACTTCTTAAATATTGAAAAGTTATCTTGAAATTAGTAAAGTAATAATATATACTGTGGCGGTTTAAAACGTGTCCATACTATTCATGTTGATCAATATTTATTACACTTACCATTTTGCAGAAACGAAGACTTCTTGCAAGTTTTTAAGAAATTTCCAATTCTAGACACAAAATGCAATGTAAATAAAATTTAAAATACATATTTAAATTAATGTAAATAGGGCCTTATTCATTAGGCCCTATTTCATTAGGGCCTAATGAAATAGCCCTAAGCTATTTCATTTTATATAGGCATTTAGCACATATAAAATGCCATTTTATATAGGCATTTAGGCCATAATTCATTGATTTAACTCATGTTGCTTCGCAACATTCGTTGCGGTTGTTTGTTTGTTTTATCTCATGTTGCTTCGCAATATTCGTTAGTTGGTTTTTTATGTTTACATAATCTCAGTAGTTCATGCTTGTGTTTGTGTTGGTATGGTAGGTAACATATGTCATGTTATAGTTACGTTTGTGTTTAGTTGTTGTCATGGAAACGTTCCTTCACGGAAAGAGGCATAGAGATACTTGGCATAGAGATACAGACACTTAATAAATTGGTGTTCAATTGATTAATAATAATAACTAAACGTTTTATGTTGTTTTTCATTCTTATACGTGTGTATCGTAGTGAAGCCAATTAGGTGAAAAGCAAGTCATGTATGTAAAAAAATACATTAATAAAAAATTATTTCGTAAAAAAATTGTACTAAAAAATAACAAAAAACTGAAATATTGGCATCATACATGAGACCAATAAAAACTTAGGCGTGGTTGCGAAAGTTATAAAAAAAAAGGAAATTCACGAAATCTAATAACTTCAAACTTGGCAAGTAGCCGATTTCCATACAAACTCTCAAAAACACACACTGTTGATATATTCATGAAATTAATTTCCACTAACTCTAAATTTTTAAAATATAACACATTAAATCGTATATGAAATCCGAAAAAAAATCGATGTTTTTATCAACAAAAAAAAAACCAGCTATAAAAAATAATAAATATTCAAACTACAACACTATACCGTCTGTACCTATACTGTAAATGTAACCAAGTAAAAATTGAACGAATAGCAACAGATCGTATTATCTCAAATTTTTTTTATTAAATTTTATAAAAAATCTAAGAATATGAACAAAAGAAGAAAGAACAATGTAGCGATTGTTCGCAAACGACTAATAAAATTCTGCCTTGAAATGAAGCCAAACAGACTTTAGTCCTTGAACATCGCGAAAGAGCACACATCAGAAAAGAATGTTACGACTGATAAATAAAATTCTATCAGCTTTTTCTTATCTAAACTTTGGCTGCTTGTTATCAGTGAAGACTTCTTCCAATGCCAGTGCAGTGATTCAATAAACCTTGCACTACTGTAGGAAACGTGAACATTGTTTGGCGATACAAACTTAAGACATTGGTTATTTTTTTCTTGTTCGTGATACGTACAAAGAAAATCGATGTCATCGATGTTTTCGAAGAAGAAAAAGTACACCATGATGGTGTACTCAAAGTACTATTACAAGTAGATGCATTTTTAATTTTACAATTACAAAAACCCTGTTTTAAGAAAAACGTTGTCAAACATTGATGACAAGGAGTTGTTTACACGAAAGTAGTTCTTATTAAACTTGAATTAGAAATCTATTGTAAATTTTTTAACTTCATTATATTAGAAGTATATTGTGAAAATGTAAATTTTATTTTATATTTATCTATTGTGAAATTTTAAATTTTATTTTTATTCAAAAAACGGTTTACAAATGTGATTTACTGACTGAATAATTTAAAGTTTTCTAAATCCCATCAAAGTTTCACCACCCTCCCATGGGCTTGTATATTTTCAATACTCTCACATTTTATTTTTAAAAATACAAAAAAAAAACATAAAAACCTGAGTCAATTCTTTTCTCGTTTCAATTACTAACTTTTTTTGTTTATCTAGTGCGCTTCAAAATTTTACTGAAATCCTTGGGAGAAGGGCGAAACGTTGATTTGGGTTAAAGTCTTTTACACATGTAAAAATTCCAATTCTTATAAGAACTAAAAAAAAGTCGAAATTGATGTAGAACCAGTTCTTTGTTGATTTTTATTTATCGTTGCTAGTTTATTTTTTGGCGTGATTTTGAATTTCACTGAACAAAGCCCATGGGAGGAAGACGAAACGTTGACTTATTGTTAGAATGTTTTGCAAATGTATAACATTCCATTTTTTTAACGAATAAAAAATTGAATAGATGTAGAACAAGATTAATTTTTTTCTCGTTGTTTTTTCTTTCGTCATATTATTGAACGAAGCCCTTGAGAAAAAGACAAAACGTTGATGCGATTTAGAAAACTTCAAATAACTCAGTCAATAAACAATATTTTCAAAATCAGTTTTTTAATATACCGGACATCCCATCATTCTTCGTGCAGTTTGAAACTAATTTAATATTTCGACTAAAAATTATAAGACACTCTGTATATTATGTTCTTCGTTAATGATTTATGGTTATTATTAAAGTAATATTCCCTCTCTATTACGAACTTAAAAATTGTTTTAGTTTGTTTATACATGTTTTATTGCGATGTTTCTATAATGGTACTAAATAATTCTTCACTGAATTATTGTACTAAATTATTATTCTACTAAATTACTGTTTCAAATTAATATTTTTCGGATTTATTTGCTTTTCGGGTACAATTTTTGTGCAACTTTTTTGTACATTCATTAATTCATAAAATATCCAATTAATCTTTGATCGTATCTCAAGTACATTTTAAATATGTACTTCATTGCGTCTTAAATTTTTAAACCTACGTTTTCAATTTTTTTCAGTTAATCACATTTTATCTTTAAGTAAGTCACCTAAAATTAGAAAAAGTTCTTTGAAATCCCCTCAGGAGGAGTTGGAACTTCATAAAAACACATTCCCACTTTAGAATCACTATTCTCAAGGTCTTAAGATGTTTGTGCACTTCTCTCCAGAGATCAATGTAAAAAATTCTTTAAAAAATATACTAATTGATATTTTTAAAAGAAACTATATATATACATATATATATATATATATATAAACAGAGCTAAACGAGTTAGGTAATGAAGCAATAATTTTAATTAAAAATGACAAAGAAGTTGCAATGTGCAAATCCTCAAGTTTTTTGGAGGTTGTCTTGACAAGAAATTACATTTCCAAGCTGCGATATGGTAATAAATTTTCATCAACTTTATTAAGAATCCTGCAAGTTCTTCTTTGAAAACCATTAGTTTCACCCGAAGAAAAAACACAAATACGGAAAAAAATTAATTCGTTTTTCTTTATAGTACTGTCTACGGTAAACTTATAAATCTATTACACTGTAAGATTTTGTTTTAAATTTATTTTGGTACTAAACTACATTAAACTACTGCAACAGTGTACATTTAGAGTTTTTAGGTTAAAGTTGACTATAGCAAGAGCCTATATACAAGCGAACAACGGATCTAGGATTTGATTTATTTGATACAAATGCGTTCAGATTTGTTGTTTGTAATTCTCGAGTTATGCGAGTTTCTCATGTGTGGTTTTGGTGATACGTGACGAGAAAAATCTTTTCGGATGCACGTTATATTCAAAAAAGTTTTGTTGCTATGCGATTTTCTGTAGTGGTGCATAATAAATTGAACGCAAAATTCTTGCAACTTTATGGTAAACGCAAGTTCGATTTACTCGAGATTTCACAATATGACGTAATTCTCGCACAAATCGAGAACCTCATATAGGCTACCACAGACAATATTGCGTCACAAAAATATGTACATGTGATTATCATATTCAGTACATTATAAACATGTTTTCACTCAATTGCATAATTGAATCGGTGAGTGCAAAAACAACATAAGACACGTTTTGAAATTTTACAAGAGAGCGAAATAACTGCTTCCCGTCTCCAAAACATGAATGTGATGATTGAGTTTATGCTCAAACGTTGCTGGCTAACTATGTACATGTATTCGCACAGTCATTTGTTTATTCCACATTAGGTTGTTTTTGTACACGGCGAATCGTAAAGTTGACTTATGTTGTTTCTGCACTCAATGAATAAATAAATACGTATCATTATGTAGGTTTTTCATACAATGTTTTCATCTGGAGTTGAATAACCTGCAAGCTGTAGGCCTATTCATGTGGTGCACTCTAATTCTTAAAGTAGGATTTAGAATTGCAACAACGACAGAAAAAAAAAGTAGATGAGTAGAACCAAAGTAACAACACGATACACATGTAAAGCCATTGCTGGAAAACGTTTACAAAGACAATGAAACTAAAAATAGTTTTTCTCAACCACAGAATCATTGTTCGCATCATTAGTTGGGCAGTGAGTTACTTCTTGGTATAAATGCAGGAACTCCGTGGGTATCTTTATTATAATTGGTTAATTGTGGGCGATTCAGGAATGTGTTTGCACTTTGTGGAATGTAGAAGGGTCGACTTTTTTCTTCTTTCCCCTTTGCCACATGTGGTGTAGGGGAAAGGAATAGGATCACTCACACTCACTGGGACATTTCCTTGGCTGGCAGTAAAAAGGGTGAAAGAAAACGACCAAGCAAAAATAAGTAGCCTGTTTTAGGACAGCTACATCAAATTGGAAAAAATATTGCGAAGCAATATCAGTTGAATTAATAAATACCTGCAACAAGTGTTGCGAAGCAACATGGGTTAAAACCATATAAAACAAAAATAACGAATTAAAACAAAAACTAAAAACCTACTCTGTCTTTTTGACGGACTGTATACTAGTGTATTTATACATCTGCTACGGATCACAGTTTTTAGAACCCTGTATCTACTAAACTAGGCCCGGGGCAGATGTAATTTTTTTCACCCAATATGTGTCCACCCCAGATAAACCCATTGATGCAAAACCATTTTTGAAATTTTGTGACTTATGTTATTTCTGCCCTCTCCGATTTAATTATCTTATTGAAGCTTGTTCATCGTAAAACATATACTAAACTAGTAAGTAGCACGTCAAAAATGAGAGGAAAATATTTGTTTTCATTACGAAATCCATTGTTTCATATGTTGCTTCGCAACATTTGATTACGTGTAGCAGTACGACAACAACACGACTCTCAGTTTCTTTGCATGGTCGGCTATGAGCGGGGTTTCAAAAGACATTATTTAATTTTCATGTGATGCTTTGCCGTATGACGATATATTTGTCATATGACGATGCATATGTTTAGCCAATAATAGCCCGTCAAATATGGCGGGTGCCTAGAATTTCGAATAGTTATCGTTAACCCAAGCAGCAAAAATGTGTATTGGTAATCTCCTTTGTATGTTGGTAATTTGATAGACCTGTCTTTTTTGTCCCTTGGGTGTCCACAACTTCTAAAGTAGGTCGTTCAGGTATTGTCAATTAAAATTTCGTACGCTTGAATGTCATTAAATGGTGCTGAGTACCAATGAGCAATCAAAAACAAACTCAGTCGTTTTGGGTTATATTTAGCAAGATTATAAAAGATTGTACCCTCGTGCATATCAAATTGTGCATACAAAATATCTTAACTTTGAAACTCAAATTTAAAAACTCGAAGAAACCAAAACAACTACAGTACCGGTACATCCTTAATAATATTCCTTTTTTAAAAGTTAACTTAAATTTTATATTCCACTTTTTTTTTTCAAATTCGAGAGGGAAAAGAAACCAAGATTTTTTATCAAAACCAGAAAATAAAATTTTTCCAACGTGGTTAAAGATAATCTGTCTACCATAATGTCCACACTTCAAGCCTCAGGCGTTGATTTATATAGATGGTAGCTCAATTTGCCTACCTTACACAGAAAAAAATAAGTGGATCCAATTTTTGACTTTCAACCAGAGAGCAAAAGAAAGCACACAAAAAAACACGATAAAAATAAAAAAAGAAAAGAAATGTCACTTTTCTCTTAAACTAGAAAAGACAAAAAAGACGGGTGTGTGTGTGTGAAAGTTAGTGAAAGAAATTGCCCCGGAGACTTCCTGTTGGCCCTTATTCCTCACCATAACCTTCCAATTTCCAAGCGTCCTTGCAAAATGAAATCGATCTCCTTTTTCTTTTTCTTTCTTTCACTCAAGCTTTTGCTTTTGGTCATAAGAAACCAATCGATCACGAAAGGAAAAGGAGATTGTCTTCGAACGACAAAAGAGCGCGTGCGGTCATTGCTTTCGAAAGGGATCCTTCTAGTCGTCGTCGTCTTCTACAACTACCAATAGTATTCTATACCATCCGAAAAGTTTTTTGGGGGGGAAGGCACTGTAATTTCCAACCATGTCGAAATTCGCCAATAGCTTAGAGTATATAAATCCTATAGATGTAGAAGCAAAAAAAAGAAGGTCGATTTTATCTGATTAAAGGTACTCGATGGAAATTAAAGAAAAACGAAAAAGTTTTTTTTTTTGGCTTGTCCGAAACCACGGTCCATTCACTTGGGACAGACCGAAGAAGATTAACTCAAGAAGATTAACATTTTTCCATATTTAAAGGTTAACGTCTCTTTATGTAGCGAAATTTCCATTTTACATTCTTTTCAAAAGACAAAACCGCAATAAATGTTAACTATGCTAAAATTTTGTGAGAGTCAGGCGGCCATTTAACAGGCCTGCCGTTTGGCCGCCATTTTTCATCTTAATTGTATTTTTTTTTTATAAAATTTACTGTATTTCTTATTTTGACGAAAATAAATAAACTGATTTTGATAATTGACTGCAAAATGGAGGAAAATGTAAAACCAAATGTTAAGTCAAGAAACGGTAAATTGAACGTCTAACAAATGCGCCAATTAGCGAAAACAAAAGAACGTAGATTTTGAATTGATTGGTAACGAGCAAAACGGATGTGACGGATGGATAGTCAAATTAGTTTTATAAAATACACAATATAAACTATTTTTAAAACCTTGCAACAAATTGATTTGTTAGTTCGCGAAAGAATTAAAAGAAAATCGAAATGAGAGTTTAATGCAAAGTTTTCAGCAAAACTTTGTTATGCCTGTGACGGTTAAATTAATAGCTATTGATTTGCCAACTGATTAGTTAAAATGTTATACTGTACAGTTAAAACTAGTTAGTTAACCTTGCGTTGTTATAAACCGGAAATCGCATTTTTACATTGAAAACTATGAGTCGTAGCTACCAAGTCATATTCAGAAAAGTTGCAGCCACCGGCCCATTTAGTAAGAACCCACTTTTGTTCAATTTATTTTCAATAATGCAACCGAAATAAAAGTTGCTACAACAATAAAGAGTAATAGGCATGCTGCCTTTATAACACCTTTGCTGCAAGTCACTCATACTATGCAGTGAAGTTAGTTTAGTTGTTGCATGGTTAATTTAAATACGAATTTAAAGATGCGTAACAACTATGAACTGAAATAACTCCACTGAATAGCATGAATGACTTACAGAAAAGCTGTTGTAGGGGCAGAGTGCCTTTTTCTTTCTATTTTTGTATCAATTTTCATTTCGGTTACATTGTTGAAAATAAATAAAACAAAAGTGTATGTTCACCAAATGTGCCGGTGGCTGCGACTTTGACTTGGTAACTACGACTTATAGTTTCCAATGTAACAATGCGATTTCCTGTCTGTAACAATGCGAGGTCAATGAAAATACCACCATTATAAAGACCATGCCAATATACCTAAAACTGTAATAGCCTTTATAATATTTCCAAGGAACCGTACTTTTGACTCACCCTGTATATCACAAAACACAAAAAAAAAGTATATTTTACAAACATATTTCCTTTATATGTATTGCATTTACAATTTAAATCGACGTCAACTCTACCTTTAAACACTACGTTTAAAAATGTACGCTGGTATTCCTACATTAAAAATAATAAAAACTTGAAATATTTATAACCCACATGACAGACTAATATTAAAATAAAATTGTATAAATTCATTTGTAATGACTCTTTTAAAGGAAACTTTGAAGACAAAACGAAGTTTTTCTTTCATCCCTCAATAAATAATAAAAATGATGCCATGCAAAAAATAGGGGATTGTTTTAATATCAATTTTCCATAATGCATTTCATTTTCATACTGTATTTTATTAATACTCGGCTATGTTGTTTTGTTGTCTCTCACTGCACTGAGTCTTGTTACTCTACATTTTAAATAAATAAAAAATATATTTATATATACACATATCATTAAATACTATAATGAATATCAATGTTCAAATAATGCTTTTTAATATACAACTTCCATTAAAATGTAACAAAAATGGATGACATGCTATTACGTTAAATAACACTTAAAGACATTAATCATCATCATCATCATGATATAAAAGCCAACAACACATTCAGTTTTCTTGCTCGTCTGGAAGTGTGTACCTAAATTCCGGGTTTGGATATGTATATACATATACATAAATATATGTTTCCAAAATGCGTAAACAGCTCTTTTATCATGCTATGTTGTATTTCACTATTAAAAAATAAAAACAAGTGACATTTGAAAATGAGAATAAACTAGCATTATATGTGAAACCTATAATGGTGTGGGTCTTGTCTACAATGATGCATTGCATCCTTTTACTGTGTTTTTACCAATAGGCAACGATATGTTTTTGTTACATGTTTCTTCCAACTATAAAAACCCGGGCTTCGCGCAGTAACCCTTGGCATTCGCGAGTCTGTTTATTTGCGATAAGAATTTGTTATGTCTCTTTAGATTCGTGGCCTATTGGTTTGGCTTCTTTACATTCTCTCCCATTTCCACAATTCACTTCCTGGGTAAATTAATTAAATATTAACCTAATAATAACGTTAATGTGTGCAGTGAGCTTTCTTCTTAATTAATTTCACCATTTTCTTGAAAACACTATAGTGTAAACAAAAACTCACAAAAGTTGCGGGGAGGGGTACAAAGGACGCATTAGTCAGCTTCGTAATGAAATTTTCCATGCTAGTCAATAGTCCATCGCTACCCTCGGAGCCACCCCCCACTTATTACCAAGTTACGTTGAAGTTGGCTTGACTGGGTTCAAGTCATGTACAAACAGACAGACATAAAGATTTATTCATATAGGATGTATATATTTATTAAATCCAAATATCTACCACATATACACACACAATGAAAAGAAAGTCCATATAAACATGGGTCCGAAACTCATTTGCATACCTACAGCGATTATGGGACGAATGGAATTACGAGACTTCACCCTGTGTTATCTCAAAAGGGAAAAAATTCGAACCCATGTTTATAGTCAATGGTTAAAATTGAACAAAATCTTTTAGGAACACATCGTATTCTATATACATTTTTATATACTGTACTGTACATTGTACAGTTAACTTTTTTTTATCGTGTACTCAAATAACCGGACCTCTCAAGTAACCGACACCCAAATAAATTTATTTATTTAAGAATAAGACAAAGTCCCACAATATACATCAGTGGTCTCAGTTTAAGTTTTAAAGTCAAACGTTTAAGTTTTTTTACTTAAATTACACTTTTTCCCACAGTGTACTCATTTCTACAATACAGTACAGTAGTTAGAATACAGTAAGTACTATTAATGCAGTATTCGGAGTATTCCGTTTTCCGACAAACCAGCGGTGCCGGATAAAAGAAAGTTTACTGCACATATATAGGCCTAGGTATTTGAATATACATTATATCGCTTAAGAAATTTCAGCCCACATATAAAAAATTTTTAAAGGGTAAATCGATAGTCACAAGCAGCTGCGAAGATGACGACGTCGACACCACATGCAAGCCACGTGCCAGGCATTCTGTAAATCTTGCTAGAGAAGCAAGCTGCCGCTGCTGGTGGTTCTGTCCTTATACTAAACTTTGCGCCACCTTCAACCTCCAGGGTCATTACTGTACACACCCGACAAACCCAAACCTTGCGCACCCCCTTAGTTCTCTTTTCCTACGTATATGTATATAATACCTCTTTTGATTTACTGCCATTTTACTTCGCTTTCGTCAGTGTCATCTTGGCCGTTTCGTGGCGTTTATATGGATCGCGCGTGCTCGCGTTTCCTTTCGCGGAATTATTCGTAAAGCACTTTTACGTAAAAAGGAAAAAGAAAGTCTCACGTTAACGATTCTAGAATCAACTTTGCCAAGGAAAACAGGGTCAAAAGTGTTGGATGTTAAGAAGGTTACGCGATGAAAAATAATTAACGAACAGGCAAAGTGCCGGGAGAAAACGATGACCCTTTATTCATGGACGTTTGCTTTATATATTCGACATGTTTACACAGAAAAAAAACCATTTGGTTTTTTTTTTATTTGAATATTTTCTTTATTCTCGTTCTAATGAAGGTTTTCTTTTGTACCTTTTTATGTCAAAAGTCTTTGTACTGCTTCGCCGTTAGCAGAAAATGGTAGCAAAGGGTGGTTTTTGTCAATAAAAAGGAACCATGGTATACGTGACCAAACTCGTATGTTTTATCCACCACTGTACTGCACGACTATGCAAAAAATCTCAATGGTCTAGACTAGAACCTATACTGTATTCTTGTAAAGTATTTTTCAAAGGTATTCTATTCAAAGAATAAAAATTTTGTTTGTAAGATGAAAATACAATTCTTAATGCAAAAGCATTAAGAATGCTTTTAAATACGCTTTATATACAGTAGTTTCCCTAGAAGCGAATTTGATTTTTGCGATCTTCGATATTTGATTTATGTGAGTTTTGAGTTATTCGATTTTCGATTTCTGCAAGCTTCGACTTTTAATTGCTATTTATGTAAATCTAGCAAATTGCTATTTATGTAAATCTTTGAGTAATGTGATATTCGATTTATGCGAGTTTTGAGTAATTCCATTTTCGATTTCTGCGGCTTTTGTTACATTGGACTATACAGTATATTATCACAAACACCTGTAAATGGAAATATACGTTCAATTTATAACTCACTCACAAATTTACAAACTCATGAGTGAAGCAAATATAAAGCGTGATAAAAGTGATTTCATTATAGGTACCGGTACTTCACATTTTAGCGTACTTCGCACTTGAACGGATTCCAGACTTTGAGACATTTCATCAAGTATTAAACAACAAAATTGGGTATATTTTTGTCATGATTTTCTTGGTCATTTATCTTTCTGCCAACTGGTGTATTGTCAACTTAAGTTCAAAAAACATCTTTCAAAGAACGTCTCCATCTGTAACATTTCACCCCCACGTGAGCAACTCTTATACGTATCTCCACAAAAAAAGAAGGGTTTTTTTGTTCTGTTTTATATTAAATCAGTCATGACTCCACAAAAAATGTCTCATATCGTCTTTTATCGGTAAATCTTCAACAGAAAGACCCACTTTTTTCAATAACTCACAAAATACGCCTTGTTGTTTAATATTGTATGGAATCTCTTTTGTCGACAAAAGCTCTTGGAACTAGTACCACTTCTCTTATAAAACAAAAAGAAAATGACACTTCCTTCCTTTCTGGACAACAAAGTTGACGATTTTAAAGGTGGACTATCTTGGGTGTTTTATTCCATAACATCGTGATAAAGTGGCAAAGTGAACATCGGAATTGATCCTGTCAATAAAGTAACGCCTGATGACACATTCGTGTAACGTTGTTGCTACTTTCTCCAAGCTTCTACACTAAATTTTCGATTTTCGCAAAACTTTATGACATTTCACGAGCTTGCTTTTACGTTATTACAAAATTCTTGTCGTTGTTTTTTAAAAAAAAAAAAAAAAGAAAAAGCATGACTTATATTATTTTCAACAAAAGAGGGCTTTTGTTTCAAAGACAATATTAATAATAAAGAGAAACTGAAAAGTGTCACATGTCAAAAGATCGATTTAGGAAACACTGTTTGCGATTCAAACGAAACTCTTACATGTTTAATGCATAAAACTCTGATCATATAAAATGAGGGAAAGAAGGAGAGGGGGTAGTGAACAAAAAAAAATCTAAAATGGATGAATCGTGTCTTCAACCAATGAAAAGGATGATAGATGAGGGCAATTACCAAAGAAGGATTGTCATTACTTTAAGGTAAGGTGACCTCCATTGGGATAAAAGGTCATTAACAATTGCCAAACAGATAACAAGAATCTCCGATAACACCAAACTTTACAACAACAACAACAACAACGACGACGACAAAATGGCAAGACAGTACACTGTCACATCCGGGACTTTCAATTAACAAATACCATGTAAGTGTGCTGAATCAACATCGCATTGACGTCAATAAAGTTTGAATTCAATAAACTTTCGATTTTCTAAGGTTACGAAAGTCAATTATAGCTTAATTAACATTTTTCATTAGTGGAGGAAGTTTTCGATTCATCGAGTTTCGTTTATACGATTTCCCTACAAGAGAGAAAACATTCCCAGATGCTCGTAATATGCGATAAATGTTTCTAATTATCCCACTTTGTGCTACTGTAATTAATTTTCATTATAAGCATTGTATTAATTCACTGCATAATTACTTTTGAAACACCCAGTATAAAATTCTCGTAACTTACTTTTCTATACTCGTATTTTTAACTGAAAAGCCGCTTGTGGCGCTTGAGTAAAGGCTCCATCTTCGGTAACCTAAACTGGTATCTTCACCCATTGACGCCAGTTTAGGTTACTTCAAAACAACAACAACCATTTATATGTAGTTTCGATCATTATAGGTGATGACCGAAGTTTTAAATGGCAATTGGTATCAATAGTGGATTAAAAATTACTGGAATTCAGATTTGGTAATGTAAATGCCATTTCGATTGTTGATTTTTCAAAAATCATTATTCGATAATTTTTGAAAACATTTGACAATTCATTCGATTAAATGTTCGATAATTTTTGAAAAATCATATATAAAAAATGGCATTACATTATCAAAACTGAATTTCAGTAATTTTCAAACAACAACCATCCCTAACCACTTACGCCAAAAAAAAAGGCTTATCGGTTGAAAATAAGTACCAATATATCATACTTTATACACATATTTATATACTTTTTGTGTTTTCTTTTACAATTTTTTGTCAACCACAAAAACCAGAAATAAAATCCTGAATGTTGACTACGATTCCTAAGAAAAAACAACATTAAGATCCTTTTTTACTAGTTTGGTTTTATATCGTAACAAAAAAACGTATGTGATATCTTGACTTTACGACTCTATATAGTTGAAAGAAAATCTTTGGAACTAAAAAGTATAAAAAAAAAGGAGATTAAAGGAAACCGGAGGCATCTTGGTTTTATTCTGTCGTAAAACGTGTTTTATATCTCGTTTCCTTCGATATCTCGGTGACAATTAGTTCATTGATTGGCTATATAAACGACAATCTCTTTGTTCTTGACTTGAAATGACTGAAAAGAAAGTCACCTCCCGACGGACTTAACAAGTGCCACAAAACACCGATCAAAGACAATGTTTTTCTTATCAGTAGATAATTCGTATATTTGTGAAGCCAACCTCGCGATTATCGAATCCATAATTGGTTATTTCACGAATACTGTTTTTTTAGTTTACAAAATTAAATGTATTGGTGAAAATTCTAAATTTCAAATTATTTTGAAGATGATGTTGAATAGCAAAATACCAACCAGAAATGTCGTAACTGGTACGTTCGTAATACAACACTAAAAAAATCGGTGAAAATAAATTTTATATGAAAAGAGAAAATTTTTAACTGTTTCTTATCCATCAAGAAAAAGAAAACTACGTAGAATTTTTTTTTCATTACTTTCTGAATTCATAATTTATCGACGTTGCACCCTGAAGCCCTGGGGGCATAAAAAGAATGTAGTAGTGTAGCCATAGGGGCCCCCATCTTGACGAAAACGGAAACATGTAAAAGCTTTCACACAAATGTCCTTACTATTAAATACATCGGAAAAATAATCGATTGCTCAGAAAAAGGAAATGAATTCTACACATTCGAAAATATGTTTATGATCGATTTCCATAACTCGTGGAAGACTGAATAAAATACCCCTATTTTAAAAATTAAGCTACACAATATCATCTGATTATAGCTTAAACTATTATTTTAAAATGACAACTAATTGAGTAATCATTTTATGAAAGCAATAGTTTTAAACCCGCCAACAAACACGGAAAAGTTGTTTAAGCTCATATTGCTGTCGCAATATTCGTTACAGTTATTTATTCATTTACTCATAGCCAAGGCTAAGCCATGTATGCCACGTGTTATAAACAGGAAGTGAAGGAAGCTCACAACGTAAAAGAAAGTTTCGATGTTGCGCAGATAAACGCTGACAAAGCAACAGACAGTGAGTTTCATATGACGTCAAACCTTATGACGTCATACGACGTTGATGCTGACAAAGCAGTTATATAGCTAATGACAGGCGAGACAGATACACTTGTCGAATTATAGATTTAGGATAATGCAATTGTAAGAAAAGCAAAGTTATTGAAAAATAAGTTAAAGAAGCATGTTACCGGCAATGTATAGAATTCATACATTCTATAAAATGACTAGACTCTTTTGGCAAAGTGTGAAATAACATCTTGCATACAACTGTTTAAGGTTAGTTTAGGTAGTTAACATTTTCTCTGAAAAAATTTAAACCTAAAGTTGGGTTTAAAATTAACTCAAACCTGAATTTGTTTTCTTGACTATTCCAATGCTAATTTCACACATTGCCTAAAACTGGCTAGGCATTTTATGGGAATGCCTGGATTCTATAAAGATGTACATTTTCACTAGTCGACAACACTATAATAGTCGACTGAAACTTTTATAGATATAAAGCATTTTCGCATATTTTGGGATTCCATGAATATTTTCGCAATATGTCAAAAGTACGTGATAATTTTATTGGTATAATAATAACGACAAAAAAATAACCTGTTCAAGAAAAACCCTCCATCTTGACGTTGACAACGTGACATCAGCAATGAACACATCATTCTTCATTTCCTAGCATTTCCTCTTTTGTGGACTTCCCATTCGGTTCTTTCATTCGGTTCTTCCAAACAGAGTTTTCCAACTTCTTCGGGGAAAAAAAATAAAACTAAAAAAAAAATCCCAAAACGTAAAATGGCATCTGGGCCTGTTTGTCATGCCACGCCCACACCTTATCCTTTGGCTTTCATTCTTCACATCCACCCACTTCATTTCAGCCACCACCACCAACTCCACCTTCCGTTCAAAACACGAAGAAAGTTGGTGAAGAGAAAAGCATGCAGCGAATGCGGAAAACCGGATAAAAGCGTCTAAAGTATTTCGTATGCGAAACGTGCAATTCGTCTCCTATGGATTTGATTCGCGCTTTTTCACCGCCGACCACTAATTGCACTTATGCTTCGTCGTTCAAATAGCGCGAGAAGCAATTAGCAAATTGTAGGGATTAATTAATCCCAATGGGAAACGGACGAATGTCCTTAGAAGAATTTTCACAAAAAAAAAAATTGTTGGAACTTTCCCCAAGGATGAATTTCTGGAGGAGTTCTTCTATTTTTCCAAAAAATATAGTTGTGATGATAATTAGCACAACATTCAAGTGCCAAGAACGATAACAACACTTTTTTGATGAAAATGTACAACAACGTTTAATTAGAGTTTTGTAATCTAAATCTGACAACATTAAAACCTTTAAACCAATCGATACCCCACACTTTTTTCGTTCATTTAATCAATCCAATTTAAAACGAAACCTCAAAAAGTTCTTTTCCGGAAGTTCAGCGTGCATAACTAATTTAATACAAAATCTAATTGCCTCCCTTTCCACTTTTTTGAAAAAATAGACAATAAAATATTAACTAATTAAGCTGCAATACATGTCGAACAATGAAATACCTTTTAAATGGAAAAACCATTAAGAATGGTCAAAACAATATTAAGCAGGTAGGAACATTTTAAGTGGGAAATCTATACGTTTCAGAAGTTCTATACTGTATATATATAATTAGTTTAATGTGAAGTCCAATTAAATTTTCTTTCTACTTTTTTTCCAAGAAATCGTACAATAGTAACTAATTAAGCTGCTAAACTTTTTAAACAATAAAACACTTTTCAAACAGAAAAACAAGCAATTGAAAAAGTTTTTGGTATAACCTTTCAATCTGGTGTGGTACTGTGCTTTTGTTTGCAAACCTAAAAGTTAAAAGTATTTGAAACAATACAATGTAAAGATGTTTTGTTAATTTGCGTTTGTTCCGATAGATTTAACAATGAGTGGTTGTCCAGATGAACTGTTTGTAGTAAATAACT
>JAQIWH010004526.1:0-16736 GCA_034695005.1 Cryptops parisi | reverse complement strand
TGCCCCCCCCCCCCCCCCCGAAGTATAATTGCACTTGTTACAGTAAATTATTACTTAGTAGATCTAGAGCAGTGGTTCTCTACTGTTTCCGGATCGATATCGCCTCCTTGTGGGCGATGAAGAGATCCAGGTGGGCAGTGAAGATCAGAAGAAAAATAAGGGGCCGATGAGGTTCAAAAGGGCTATGAAAGTCAAAAGAAGTATAAAATTACTTTTAAACTGTTTAACATGTGAGTGTACTGGCGATGTAACACACAGTTGTAATATAAATACGTAGTTAAATACAAAATATGTAGTTAAATTCCGATGATCATAACAGTTAACACATACAAGGATCAGCTGTTCAAGTCAAACTACAACTCTCATCATATGAAGTAAAATTACTCGTCAACTTAAGTTGAACTGCGACTTACACAAGTAAAACTTATAAAAGTTCTGATTGTGGTATGAACCTTGAACAAAGTGTTTCCGGATTGTGTGACAAGCAGTAACAATTTGATGCAGTGAAGTACAAATAGTTTAATGTATGTTTGATACATACATCAATACCAACATAGATTAGAAACAATTTCGGCTTTCGGGTGAGAAATTTGGTGCTTTCTGGTTTTTATACTGAGAGGTATTTTTTTTTAACTTTATTAAAAAGTAATTAAAAATATTTTGATTTGACGTGAGCAATTTCGCTAATTAAAATTTGTATACAGATAAAACCATGTCTGAATCCAAGAAGAAATGCAGGCGATATAGTATCGAGTATTTGAAATAACATTTTTCAGTCGCCCTCAAACAAAACATCACCAATGTGCCTGATTTGCAAAAAAGTTTTTTCCAATGAATCTTTCCAAATTTTAGTTTCCAGGTGTTTTATTTTAAACTAGCTTTCAGAAATTAAAATAACACACCCACATAAATTTCTCGAGGGGGGCGATGAAATATTTTTGAAAATGGAGGTAGCGTGTGAATACAACTCGCTTGAGATTTCTCTAACAAGAACCCCCAAAAGATAAGATTCAATTGCACTTCACTGATTTTAAGTTGAAGAGAAACCCCTCCTATGAAAGCATCCTGAGTATGCCACTGGGTTACATACTGGAGGAGAGGGGGGTAGGTAGAGTCAGGCAGCAGGGTCACTTGGCCCAGGCTTCAAGCTCAAGGTCTCAATTTGTGGGGTTGAATTTACTCGACCCCTGCTACTAGGCCAATCTGAGGATGGAAGGACGCATCCAAAGGTGAAGAGCCTCAAAAATCTGAAAAACGGATCTGGCTGAGTTTCATCCAGGAGCTACAGTCCTTGAACATGAAGTACACCAACAGGGCAGAAGGTGCTCAACCTTTTGGAAGTCAAGAACCATTTTTAAAAATTTGCACGCATCGCGAGCCATATAATAGTCATAGACTCATACAGTACTTTTAGGCTCGATGTGGTTCTTTTAATTTTTCGACTTGAAAATATTCTCCTCGAGTTGAGGATTCGTGCGTGAGCCATGGGTTGGAACCTCTGGTATACACTGGAATTCCATCTCATTCAAATCAAAATACTAGATCCCCATTAGTGCAATGATTATTTATACATAAGTAGAACATTATGTATATATATATATACAGGGTGATTCAAGATAACTATTCCTCACTTTGAAGTGATAGAGGGCATGGAATGAAACATCTTAATAAACTATAGTTCGGAAACCCTTCCGCAATAAGATACCTCGAAATTTATGATTTATTGGTAATACATTGATCTACTAGTTTTACCCACTGGTAATAAACCAACACCGTACATTCCCATTGAGAATATATGGCATTCTCATTCCGTAATTTCTTTGTAGCTCGTTACGGAAGTGTTTCCTGACTATAGTTATTAATAAAAGTTATCAATACCCTCTATCACCTCTGAAAGTTAGGAATAATTATTCTGAATCGCCCTGTAAAATCCTATTGGTTCTTATTATTGAACATGTCAACGATAGAGAGTTTCACAAACTAGGAATGGTGATTTCAGAGGGTATTTTTGTGTAACTAGAACATCTTATAATCCAATCCAACTACTCTACTGCCTGGTTTACTCAAGAGATATATAGATACCAAATTAAGAATAAAAACCAATAATTTTTAAGGCTCCCCAACAAATATAGCAACGAAATTTGCTATCATGCTAAACCTTTTACTTTTAGCATGATAAGCTGTTACTATTTATACTGTGTGGTGATATCTATATCCATTTCTTGGATAATATAACCTTGAATTTGAAATAATGAAAAAAAGTTTTTCATTGAAATTAAATTAAATAAAATCAGCCTACAACTCAATCAATTCACTCGTTTTATAATGATGACATTTTCCCTGCAGGCAATTTTCGATTTCATCTTCCAGGAATGTTGTGGAAAAACTTTTTGTGCTTTCATGTTAAATTGGAGTTGCGTAATGCAATATCCTTTCAGCTTTCTGTTGAATAAAAATACATATAAAAATTTTTAATACGAAAACATAGTAATATATGGCGTAAATGAAAATACAAGTCAGTGCACTTGAATTATTAGAAATGGAATTAAAAAATTTGGTGTGATTAAATTTCATTCAACATCCTGTACTTTACTTACAGTAGTTCAAATGTATACTGTTCATGATAATCTACAATTGAACTTCTGTAATCTAGCACTGATGGAATTCAGGCCATGCTGGATTAAAGAAGTTATACTTTTCCCTTTACATTATTTTAAAAACAAAACTTGAATTTGTGCAACAGTTATTGCACGTATTCTATTGTATGTGGCACGGTTTTTTTATCATTCCAATATTTACACCACAGAGCATTATGAAAGCAATGTATCAAAATTTGTTTGCAAAATATATATTTTGTGTGGATATGCAAGTTGTAAACGTATTATGTTGGATATTATATATGTTAAATAAATAAAATAAAAATATCTTCAAGTTTTTATTCAATTCTTCTATCAGAAAAATAAAAGCTATTCTTCCATAGGAAAAATAAAAATTCATGTACAATTGCACAACCTATGTGACACGACACTATTATGCAACATTTAAAAAAATACACACACAAAAAAATACAAATTGTAAGGCACAACAACATAACAGTTGAAGGATTCACAACTAAAACATACAATTTTTTTTTTGTAATACGCTACATTTTTAGTGTAGAAAATTAATAAAATAATAGTACACTTATATTAGCACGGGTAGTGTACCATTTTTCTTGTAGAGTTAATATTGCTTAATAGCGACCAAAAAAAGAATCGAAAACAATTCTATGTAATGCCATTAAAAATCATTATTGAGAAGCACTGTTGCACTTTTGCATGATAATGTGTATGGCCGTAATGTACAAGATGACACAAAATCCATGCATGACGCAAAACTTAATGAAACAGAGCGCAATACTAAATTGCACAGAAAAATACACATATCACATACAAAATTGTGGATATTTAACAATTGCAAAAACAATATTAACAAATTCATTTTCACAGTGAGAAACATAAAAAGTCATTCACATTATAGCGATTCAAAGGTTTGATATGTCGACACAACTTCTTTTGCATTGTACAAGGTGATTCAAAAACATTAGTAACACTTATATAAGTACCGTTGATAAGTGTTTAACATGTTTAATCACTCTGTATTGAAATGCTCGTATATAGAAGTATACAGCACGTTTAACCTCAGAGCCTTACAGCCATTTTTTTTTCAAGTTAACATTTTTCCGAACACTAGCTGTACATTTCGTTGTACCATTACAATACAAATTTACAAATATACTCAATTAATGCCCTGTGCATACAAAAAAGTTAATGAGAATGCACATTACATTTCAACACAAATATTTACAAAAATTATTTCCAGAAACCTCATTTATTTTCTTATTAAATTCGAAAAAATAATAATAAAAAATAACAATAACAAGTATAATCTCATTCACATAATAAATATCAGGATTTTTTCCAGCAATTTTTCCTCATCGACTATGACATTTTTCACTTCTTCAAAAAAATAATAAGACTAGAAAAAAAGTCTTTCATTTGGTTACTGTACCAAAAAAAAAAGTAAAAGTACTGTAACAACATTTATAATCAATACATGAAATACAGTAATTTGTACATAACCAAGTAACTATAACTAGCATAAAAAAATGGCACACGTGGTATTAGCATGAAAATTGAAAAGTAATACAATCACAGGTTGGAAGAAATAATAATAACAAGGTATTGCATCTTTTCCATGTTGAGCACGAAACAAAACCAATTCAAAAGCAATTTCGAAAGAAAATTTCAGAAAATTGTACAATATTCATAAAGGCGATTTGGTACTTTTGAAACGTTGCTTGTACTGTTTTGTTGAGGATTTAGAAACAAAGTGAGAGATGTTAAAACAAGAAAATGTCTGATGTTGTAAACAGTTTCTAGTAGATTCGTTTTGATTCTTTGTAGTTTAGTTGTCATACATCATTGATACTTCCGAGAACAAAATGTCGCCAGCAATAGTTTTTCAGCCTTTTCAGTGTTTTCTAACTTGAGATCCACGCAATTCTAAAATGATAAAACGGGGTGAATTAAAAAAAAAAGAAGTTATAAACTAGTTAAAAAGGTAATTATCACGCAATTCTAAAAAATAAATTTAAAAAAAAAGTTATAAACTAGTTAAAAAATGTATTTTTGTATTAACCAAAAGCCACTGACTGCCATGGGAGTGGCATGATATCGTTTTTGTTATTGTAGGAAATAAAGTCAAAGAGAAAAAGTCAAAATAAGACAAAGGAACAAAAGTCAAAAAATACAATAATAATAAAAGAAAAAAACATGTCAAAAATTTTATTTTTGACATTTTTTTTTGACTTTGTTTTCTTTGACTTTATATCCTACAATCGTTTTTTTAACTAACCTAAACTGATGTCTGTGGATATAAACACCTATGCGGATACAGACAGATTAGTTGAAAAAAACAAACTAATTTCATCATAAAATAAGTTTTTTATATCTTAAATCACTCCAACTGTAGACATGTGGCTGTGAATTAATACACAAGTACGTTAAAGTTGTTAAAATTAGTGAAATCCGGATATTGCGATCACTTTGAGACTTGACTTTTTGAAAATAATAACTGGCTGACAGCATTAAACAATGGATAAAAATACGCTAATTCGTGTTTTGAGATTGGCTGATCATGATAACAATAGCCAGATTGATAACATTATCCGCGATCATAATAACCGTATTTCACGATAATTGCATTTATAATAATTTATCTCCTGTCACACTCAAACTGATACACCATTTAAAAATGGAAAACAGTAAAAACGCAGCTCGATTACTTAATATCATTGGAAAAAAAAAAACAATGTTATTTATTATATGGCATTCTATAAATAATAAAAAGGAAAATTTTGATCCAGTCATGCGATTATGTAAGGGGTGTGTAACCAATGCTAAATTTTGCTGGCTCACTCACGTGCTCGCAAATGATAGCGCACGATGGAGGACACATGCGTTTCCAAATCATCTCCATTTGCCTATCGATAGAAAACCGCAAGGTCTATGACAACAATTACGCGCTATGAACTAGTTCACATTAATTCGTGTTTTCCATCAACTTAACCTAAAAACCCAATCAAAACGGAGAAAAAAATGTAAACACGGTTCTTGATAATGATGTAACACTTTTGCCAAAGAGTTGCATTAAAGTAGGTGTTCCCTCTCACGAAAAAGACGCATTTCTCAATACGTCATTCAAGCTCCCAGCTATTATACAGTCAAGGTGAATACCTATTATACAATGGTACCAGAACCACACAATGCGTTATAACACCATTTCTCAACAGTCGCCAATAATTTCAAGGTTGCGGGTTAATCAACCTTGTCAAGATAAAAATTCATTCTCTCTAATGGCATCGTGGATTAACGCTGGGCAAAGCGTCAGCGTTGAATGACATCTTTTAACTTGACATAACGTATCTTCACGAAAGCCTTATCGTTATGTTCAATATCATTAATTGGTTGCAATGCCAATTGCCATGCTCAAATGGTAATGATGAAGATTTAGGAGCCGTGCCAAATAGACTATCTAATCAGTTTCACATTCAAGACACCCGAACAATCCCTCAGGAGAATTGGAGCAAACATTTTGCCTAGATTGACAACTGCACTTGTTATTTTTAGAAAGAGGTCTTTCTTCTAAGAAGATAGTAATATAACAAGTGAAAGAAATTCATAAATAGTAGGCCTATTAACTACTGTATTTAGAAAGTGATGGAATGAGAGAAAGCTAATCTAGATTAATCGATTATTTATATCTTATCATATGACATTCACTCTATAAAAATAATAAATTACGACAATTAACCAATGAAAAAAAAACCTTCATAAAATTTTTATAAAGTGCAAGACGAAGATGGTGTAAATATGGTAGTCATTTTTTTATTGTAGGAAATAAAGTCAAAATAGACGTCAAAAAAAGATAAAAGGAAAAGTAAAAAAAAAAGGGTCAAAAATAAATAAAAGGAAAAAAGTAAAAAATTGTGTTTTTTGAAGTTTTTTTTTTTATTATTTTAATATCAATTTCACCTTGCATATTCTACTAGTTTTAAATAGGTAGGCCTATAATGTTAAAAACGAATGAAACCTCTAAATAAATAAGTAGACTTTAACGAGAATAGACTTTAACCAGAAACGCAGTTTATCAAAACCACACAAATTACTTAGCAGGAAGTGCCTGGCACAACTTATACCACTACAAGTTTCTTAGAAAATATACAGTACATAATAAAAAGTACACATCGCTATATAAAAGCCGATATATGAAATAAAACAAAACTCACCTATAAACACGTTCACTCTGAATTTCAATGCCGATCCCTCTGCTGGCAACAGTTCCTTCACCGTTTGAACTTGACTCTTGAGGGTCTGTCATCCCAATCTTTGTGTATGGAATACTAATAAAGCATTTTATTTCGTTGTTGTCGTTGTCTTGGGGTAGTGCAAAGGGTTTCACGAAGAAGCAGGCATTTAAGAGTCAATACAAAACTATGGCAAAGTAAGGTCTTAGTTGGTGGTAACTTCCGAGGGGGCCGGATGTCACCAATACGGCGTATCATTGACCAAATGCTGCCAACTGGCGAATTCGCTCCAGTGCTGAAGTTGTGCCTTGTAAGCGTGTTCCGCATTAAGGGGGAAAGCACTTCCATTGCTGTCATCCTTCGGTGGAGGTGACAGCGGAGAACTTGGCGTCGACACCAACTTGTAATTAGCACCATTGTTGCTGTCCCAAAATTCTTTCCCGTTGCAACGATAGCAAATGCAAAACTCTATGCACTGACTCCTGGTCGCTTGCAACGGAAGTTTCATAGTAAACGAAAACGTATCGTAAAGGTCGTAGACAGCAGTGCCTTCGATGCCCGACGGTACAAAAGTGGCGGTAATGTCCTCTTCCGTGGCCCACGCATTGTACGTTACTCGGGCGATCACTTCTTTGTCGAAAGCAATGTTCTTGACTTTGACGGTCGCCAGAACTGTCTGTTCACAGTCTTTGACTATCACATTCTCGAGACTCACACAGCTCGATTCCAACTTCTGCCGAAACTGAACGTAATCCGATGCTGGCTGTTGGAACATAGGTTCCCATTTGTCAGGCACAACTGTTGCGGATGCACCACCAGTTACCTGTTCCAGGAACTCGTCTTGCCACATGGGAGGACAATCGGAAGGTTCCGTCATAACTTTGACGTGTGCCAAAGCTAAACCCTTATCATCTGCAAACACTACCCGCTTTTTGGCTTTTCCAATGGGGGTCAAATGGACCATGTTTGAGTTTTCCGTGTCCATTTTGGTCATTGACCTCACAATGAGAATGGGCCTCAAAGGAATCGACATGTTCATTTTGCTCTTCAAACGATTGCACACATTGTTGCAAAATCGAAAATCAGCAATGGTGTTGAATGAATGCCGAAACAGTGGCGGACTGCCAGTATAGAAGAGTTCGCAATCTACAGGCATGGTTGAACGATTTTATCACTGATAATGGTGATCAGTTTTGTAAAGAGTAATTCGAGTGGATATTCTGTCACCGATTTCGTGACCAAATATCAAAATATGTTGCACGTCAAAAATCGCCAGAAATTATAATGGAATCAATGGTGAACAGCTTTTGGTAACGGAATATATTCAAGGACTAGTTTTTCCAAATACAGTTACAATCAAGTACTTTTTGAAAAAATTAATGGCAAAAAATTCACAGCGCACACACACACACACTTATCAATCCTACCATATGAAATGTAATATTTGCGTAATATCTTCACTTTCCACGTGAAAAATAAAATGCCGTTTTGGTTCGTATTAACATCAGGATAGCGCACAATCTTTGTAAGGCCAAACACTAGAAACGTAGCTAAAATACCATTTCGTGAGCATGAGCTTTTCAGTTTGTCTGCTCATCTCAGCTACGTCTGTTCTCTTGTAACGCAAAAGTTAACTTAGTCGCTTTATCCTCGTCTGGTTGAAATCTACTTATGATCCAACTCGAGCGTCATGCTGGTGTTCACGTGCACATCAGCAGACGAGCCAATCGGCTTTCCAACTGTGCAAATGATAAGCCAGAACATTAAGAAAAACAGCCAATGAAGGAAAGCCTGCCAGCTGACTGCATGTTCACATACAGGAGCCATGTGAGAGTACAGTGCGTGAAGAATTGGACGTTGAATGAAACTTTTTTTTTAACACCTTAGGCAGGACGATCGATTTCAAATGAGGAAACATTTTTTCAAAGTGCCAAAAGAGATAAATAGTAGAAATAAGAACTTACCTGTATATTTTTAGCTTTCTCTGCATCCAACGAGTAGACTCAGACAAGAGCAATATAATTCACTGAGGCTGAGGTCAACCAGGTAGTGAGAGTCTACCTTGAAGAATAAATAATAAAACGGGAATCAGAATATGGAAATGGAGTAATTGGCTTGTAATGTTGAAATTTTGAATTCCGTGCCAACATAAAATAATTTTGAAATTTTCCCCTAGTTAATGCAAAAAAAAAATAAAATAAATACAGTTACAAATCCTAGGAAATCACTCAGCATATTTATATCGGTACCGTTCAGTTAAAAGTCTAGCTATTTTGAAATATTATTGAAACACTTAATTTATTTTAAAATTCATTTAAGTATCATCTTACCATAAATTGGTTTTGCTATTTTGCTCACATTTAGTGAGAAGGCTGCAGGTAAGTCGACAATTTAAAATTCAAATGTAGACGTACGGTATCTGATCAAGTTTGGTTAAAAGATATTTTTAAGATTACTAATTGGTTTATTTTTAAAATACAGTATACCAAAATAACTCTAAATATTTTTTTTAAATATTAAGTATCTCTCAACTAAATATGTACCAGTCTTCACAGATTATATACAAAATTTTGTATATATTAATATTGTTTTACTGTATAAAAATTACAACCAAAAATTTCAAATTGATACATATTTTGTACAAATGTATAATGAATAATTCTATTAAAATTAAAATAAAACGATACAGGACAATTCCAAATTCTTAAAAGCAAGTGAAGTTAATTTATTCACTTTTATTTTATACCATTTATTTTATTTTAATTATAATACAATATTAAATAATTATAAGCTATTGTTCAATTTTTTTGTAGATACGTACATGTATTTCGAAATAGCAGCATTGATTAATAACATTTATACTTTGCAAAAACATGCATGTCACATGTTACAAGTATGGTATGTATCCATATACGTATGACCTATAATTTTTCAATTCAAATTATGTTGCCTTTTTTTATCGTTAAAATAAAAAATTAAGTTACATTAAGTTATTGTTTCATTATTTTGAAAGATTATTGAATAAACAAATTTTATTCTTTTCTTGGAAAATGAAAACTCATTAATAATTTTTAAATGTAGTGAACCCCTCTTTAGAATGGATTACCTTTGAGTAAATATAAAATTTATGTGGAGTGTGAAACACTATAATTTGGCCACTACATAAATTCGTGATAAACCTGACAGAGTAAAGTCCTTGGGATAAGAATGTTTTTGGAATTTTGCTTATCATGTGAACTGCAAAAAAAATTCAAGCAATATATGATGTAAAGTTATCAATCATCACAACAACATGAATGTCAAAACCCACTAAATAGATGCTGAACTACAACTTAAACTATAAAGCATCACACAATAAAATTAGACTCGAAAGACATCAATTACCTCTTTTTTTTTTGTGGATAGGGAGGAGAGGGGATTGACTGTTTAAAAATAGAACAACAAATCAGTTGTAACGAACCCCAAGGTACCAGACCATCGAAATGTAGCATGACTAACTGGGAAATGAAAAATGACATGGTGAGGCATGCATGAGAGTTGACAGTGTTCGAAAACAAACTTTTTTGGGATGCTTTTCTAAGATTCAGAAAAAGAATTATAACAAAAATAGTGCTTTCATGTAAGCCCTTATTCCCTTTCTTTCTAAATTTTTCAGATGGTCACTTAATCACTTTGATTCTTTTAACATTATTGTTTTATATAAACGTTAGCAGAGGTTCCTGCTGTTTCTCTGAATGAATGTGTGTCTATTATAGTTTTGATGCCTTCAAATACAGTACATAAAACCATAACAATGTGAGTGTCAACAAAAACCCCAGTGTACATATAACAAAATGTTAAAAATTTGGAAGGGGGGGGGATCACCAAGGACAAATTTATTGTCTTCCTGACCTGACGAAAATTCTAACACTGACAATAGCCTAAAACCAGACTGGGAAGAAAAAAAAAAGTCGAATAAGTCAAAAAACGTTTTTTTGACTTTTTGTACCTTTATTTTTTTTTTTTTTGAATTTTTTGTCCGTGTATTTTTTAACGTTTTTTTACTATATTTTTTTCCATGTATTTTGACGTCTTTTTTAAAAATTTATTTCTTTTTTCTTGTTTTTAACTTTTTTTCCTCTGACTTTATTTCCTACAAATCTTTATTTCTTACCTTTATTTCCATGATTTATAAACAGAGATATTAAGATTGATTATATTGTAAAAAGTCTAAAACAATTGTTGGGGGTTACTATCTACTTTTACACCTTAAATTTCTAACCATAAGTTAAAACATTTTATAGTCTCTGTTCCACCCTAACTAGAAGTCAGCCAAGTGTATTTGTGAACAACGTTTTTGAAATCTGGCAATCGTTTGGAAATACTAGTGCCATCTGTTAGCTTGAATCGAAAACCGCAATCATAGTGTATTTTGTAGTGAAATCATAGTTTGACGACATAAAAATATTTTATATTACTCATTTCACACATAAAATGTTTACAATGCTCCCAGATCCTTAGCCATCCCTTATTCATAAGATCCATCGAAAACTTGCATATAGATATACTGTAGATTCAATGTTAGTTACATTACATAGTTTTAATTTTCAATGAGTGGTATTCCAAAAATGAGATAACCACACTTGTATAATTGTTACGAAATATACAATGATAGATATTTAGTCAAACCAAACTGTATCATTTAAATTTTACTTTTTAAATAGACTTTTGAAGCTATTTGTACAAGTTGCAGCCATTTCTTCAAGAGTTCAAAATTAACCTCAGGTTATCAACCTGTGCCTAAAATTATAATTTCGCCCATATAGGTAACCAAAGTTTATTTAATTATTTTAGAAACATTGGTTGTAATCTTGATTGGTGCAATGATTAGCTGAGATTAAAAATTATATATTATATAATTTTTTAAAACAATTTTCTTTTTTTTTTTAACAGACCAAAACTTTTGGATTTCACAATTGTCATTCAAACTATTTACAGCAATTCACAAAAGTATTTTTACAACACAAAAATAAATACCCACACTTTTTTTTAGTGAAGTGCTGTTTATTCACATTTACCATACTTGCAAATGTCTTCTGATATGGGGAGTGTGAAATATCACATTGACACAGTATCTTTTACCTCTTTTTGATTAACATATTAAAATATACACTTATATTATACAATTTTTACTCCTTTATATTTTTCATATATAATTTTTTTTAGTAAATACAGTAGAATCCGATTATTATAATCACGGATAATGTTCAGTCGGTTATCATAATCAGTGAGTCACAAAACATTTTAATATTTATTGTTTAATGTTATCAGCCGGTTATTGTTATCAAAAAGCACTAATCATGGATTAATGATGGATTCTCACACACATACGATAGTGTTATTCAATAATCTCTATCTTAACTAGAAATACAAATTACAAACACTATGTTGTTTATGCATACAATACTTACATCTGTGCACAAAATTCCTCCTTGAGTTAATCCTTGTTAAAGTTTTCATTGCACTTTAATTGAAAAATAATGCGTTTAAAATTATCTTAAAAACTTAACTCACAACCTGTTGCTCACGTGCTTTATGTTACAATAATTAAACACAGACGACGATGACCTCACTTCTGCTGCGACAGCGCCAATAATCAAGTAGCGTCAAAAATTAAAAACAATATTTTTCTAAAAACAAAAAAATCACGAAAACGTTGCGTAAAGCATCACGATTCGGTTTACGCCAATCATCGTTTTGATTTTATATTTGAATTCCCTATTGAGTTTTCTAAGCTGAACGTTTATTGGACAAAACAGCCGCTCCGTCCGCTATTCTTAGCGCCTCACAAAATATTTTAAAAAACACAATTAAAGCTCCGCCAAGATGGTGCTTGAAAGTACTATGGTTTGGTAAGTATATATTCATTTTAATGTATTCAGTTCAAATCTTACATTTTTTTATTGTGTAAATGCATTCATTGAGTTCTTGAGTATGTTGTTAACGATAATGTTTCGTAAAATTAGCGACAATAGACGTGGCACAGTCAAATGTCGAACCTACATGTTAGAATGACTAGGTAAAATTTGAAGCTGTGCTGTGTATCATGATGAGCCTTGATGTTTACCTTCATTGTTATAGTTACTATTTTTAATTAAACTATTTTCTACCTTAAAATGGAAAAATATAGTTAAGCGATTCCCGTTAACTTGAACCAGTTTCAATTATAAAAATATTTGCTCACAAAGTCACATTAATACATGTACAAAAATCCAATTCATTGGGTTTACTACCCCACCCCATAGACAAAACTGCACACTCATAGGACAAGGTTAATTATATTAAATGATAGACCTATACTCAAAATTTTGTCTCATTGAAATAATATATATGCCTATACATTACTAATTAACACAGTTGTGCTATTATACTCGAGCATATACAGCTTATACACATATATCTATCTATATACATAGGTTATATCGCAGAGAGCAGGTTTGTGTTATAAGTCAATCTCACTGTAATCAATTGTCTTATAATGCAAACTCTCAGTATAAATGATGGTATTACACCCTAGTAGCAGTTTGTTTTATATTTTCGTCAAATATAAAACAAATAAATTATATTTCGAAATATATATATAAATAAATATATTTCGTCGGATCATGGTTTAATGCCACAATATTTTATAAATTGAACCAATTTATTTAGTTCTAACATGGCTACTTTTGTATGTAGTGTTGACAACAGCGATTACATGAGAAATGGTGATTTTGTACCAACACGGTTGCAAGCCCAGCAAGACGCTGTCATGTTGGTATGCCATTCGAAAACACGATCCAATCCAGAAAACAATGTTGGAATCTTAACCCTTGCAAAGTATGTCACGTTTTCGATTTACATTTACATTGTAGCTATGTTGTTATGTTACTTATACAACTATACATGTTGCTTGAGAAACTTGTTTTGGTGATAGTACGGAAGTGTTGGCAACGTTAACGTCTGATGTTGGCCGAATCATGTCTAAGCTGCACCAAGTTCAGATCAAAGGCACTATCAACTTAATTAGCGGAATAAGGATTGCTCATGTATGTATTTTGTATTGTTGAGTTTGTAAAATGTACATATATTATACCTTGATACAGACTTATATTGTAATAATACGAAATGTTTTTAATGGTCAGCTGGCCTTGCGCCATCGTCAGGGAAAGAATCACAAGATGCGAATCGTCGTTTTTGTTGGCAGCCCAATTGAAATTGATGATAAAGAAGTGAGTGCCGTTGTAAGATAAATCTTGATTGAATACAGAGTCAACTTGAATGTACAGTGATCTCTTCTGAAATATCAGGTAATGACATTTCACAAGAGATTGCCATACCTATGATATATAGGATTTTCCTAAAAGGTCTGCTAAAATTTAACCACAGATGCTATGCAGCAAAACAAGGCGAACGACCCATGTTAATGTGGGTCTGGAAATGCTTCCCTTCTGAGCTAATAGAGAAGTAACATAATTTACATAGAATTTCCTTCATTTGTGTCATATTGCTATTTGTCTCATAATTGCTGTAGGTGTATCCAAATGAGTATGCATTTCAGGACCCATGTTTATACAGTACAGACTTTTTTTGCTTTGAATTGATGCACAGTATCTGTAACTATAATTTGACCAGTGCTTTGAGGGAAAGTGTTAGGGTTCACTTTTAGAATGTGTTTAAAACTAATAATAAATTTTTTTAAGACTTCAAAGTGCTTTAAAGTTGTCATCTTTTCATGTTTCAGCTTCTCAAGCTAGCGAAACGACTGAAGAAAGAAAAAGTGTGCATTGATATTATCAATTTTGGCGAAGATGTAATTTAATTGTTTTGAATGCATTTTATTCCAAATTTTATGTTGATGTAGTTCAGGTCTGTAATGTCATTTTCTCTCCTATTTTCAGGCAATTAACACCGATAAGTTGACTAACTTCATTAATGCTATTAATGGTAAAGATGGTGGCGGGTAAGTGGTTGTTAAGCATTGAATGTAATTTTGTTGAAATGCCTATTTTGGTTGGAAAAGTAAATATAACCCGTGTTTAGTTCTCATCTGGTCACTGTTCCACCTGGCCCACATCTAACAGATGCGTTGGTTAGCTCGCCAGTAATTCAAGGAGAAGATGGTACAGGTGCTATCGGATTAACTGGGACAGCTGGTTTTGATTTTGTTGATCCAAATGAAGACCCCGAGTTGGCTTTGGTAAGTCCAACAACTACCCGTGATTATTATTAGTTTTTTGCACGATACCACTAATAAGTATTTTGATTGGATTATGCAGGCTTTGAGAGTGTCAATGGAAGAACAGCGCCAGCGGCAAGAGGAGGAAGCTCGTCAAGCTACAGCTCAGTCTGCGGAAGAAGTAAAGTCCGCTCTCCACCCAACCATATCTGAAGGTAGTGTTTGGTTTTCTATTTTCTGAACAAATTGTATTGGTAACTTGATTGATAAACTATTGCTCTTGGTTTGGAACAGGTAGCAACGAAGAAGCTCTGTTAGAAAAGGCATTGGCTATGTCGTTGGAACCGGATAGTGCAACTGCTGCTACAGCTTCCAGCAAAGCTGTGCCAGCTCCTGATTTTGCTTCGATGACTGAAGATGAGCAGATTGCATACGCAATGCAGATGTCGCTTCAACAATCTCGTAAGTTGTGCATATAATACAGTCACGCCTCATACAATGAGTTTCAACTGATGCAACTTCTACCATGATGTTATGGTAGAACTCTTAGGAACTGCAGCACGTTTTCAACAAAACGAGCTATTTGCCTAAATCTTTGGGCCGTTTTTTTGTTTTGCAGATGACACCGACACCGCGCTAAAGGATAAGAATTCTGAGCCAGCTCCTATGGAAACGGATGAGGCGGAGGATGACACAAAAGTAAATACAAAAGCAATGAAACAAGCAATCAAAGGTGGGTGGTGACAAGTGAGAATAGTAGTTGTAATGTGAAACCTTATTATTGTTAGGGTGACAACGATGATTATTCTGAAGTCATGAATGATCCTGCTTTCTTGCAAAGTGTGTTGGAAAATCTGCCCGGTGTTGATCCCCAGAGCGAAGCTGTTAGAAATGCCATGGGGTTGATGCAGAAGCAACAGGATAAAAGTAAAGACAAAGACAAAAAGGATGATCAAAAGAAATAAGATGCTGATCGTGCTGGCAAAACCTTCCATGCACATTTCCAGTTCCGTTGAATATCACTTGCTAAACTTTAAGCATACCAATGTTTATGGATAATTTTTTTTCATTGCATTAATAAAAATAGTTTTAATGCACATTCTGGTCACATTTATTTTTTTGTAACGACTGTTACCAATAATTGAAGGCTTGCCCGGAATAACATTGCATGTAACAATTCATAGTTGAGTAAATGGCAAAAGAAGTGTTCAGCAACACATTGATTGTCACCTATTAGGTGCCTAATTTCAAAGTGATATATGTATGTATCAAGTAGGTATGAGTTTGTCTATTGCTAGGCCCATATATGAGGCACAGTTTCCCATAATAATCTCAATATTGGATTTTTGTAACATATGTTCTTCCTGGCAAGCCTTCCATTGTTTAATCTAGGCATGAAATGTACTTTATCATTAAGGATCTTGATACGGATTGGACCTTACTCATACCCCTATTTAGCATGCAGAAGCCTAGCAATGAAAAGTTACCAAATGTGTGCACTGTAAGTTCATTATGAACAGTCAAGTGAATGTAAACGACCATAATTTTGGCAGTTTGTGAAATTTTCAGCCTTGATAAATAGAACTTGAGTTTTTATCAGTCTTGTTTTTTTAATAAAGTTTAGAATTTATTTCAGACCTGGTTCAAAAGTTTAGAATTTATTTCAGACCTGGTTCAAAAGTTTAGAATTTA
>JAQIWH010004525.1:0-16737 GCA_034695005.1 Cryptops parisi | reverse complement strand
TTGCCAGCCAGTACGTCCATCACGCGAATCGCGGGGAATGTGAAACAGCCATCGCGTCGCGCGAGGGGGAAAGCGAACTACACCGTTTCGCGTCCTCGTGTTGCATGTTGGGATCGAACAGACCTATTTCGCTTGCTCGTCGTTCGCGTCGAAATCGCTTGGTTATGTGTAACCCGCTTTAGGTGTGGAAGAATGGGCCTACTTCTGTTTTGCAATTTCTTCTTGCTTTGCGTTAGCGATATGCGGACGAGCGTCATCATGCTGAAGCAATACTTGTACTCGTAACAAGCAGATCAGCTTTTACAGCTCTTCGATGACAGCAGTAATAATAGTTTCTTCGTAAATACGATTGTACAAATGATTTTGAGTCGATGGGAATAAAAAACCTGACTTACTTTTCGGACGCTCCTCGTCAATTTGGGCGAACATGGAAACATGGGCGGTTTTGAAATTATGGATTACCTCTAACGGCTGTCAGAAAAAATTGTGACTTTTTGTGCCATTAACTGCTGTTGACATTTTTTTGAAAACGATTTAAAAGAAACCAAAATACGATAGTATGTCAATCGATTTAATTCATACTGGTTTTATTCGAATAATAAATAATTCGGTTATTATTGCAAATGTAGGTTTGGTGTTTTGGTGCGGTTATTGATCGAGGGCGGTTCTTATTTGATAGCGGTTATTGTTTCTTTAGTTCAGAAAGATAACGGATATTCTATTAGGAATCGTGGGAAGCTACAGGTACATAATGTAGTAATATCAGCTAATGTTCGTACACTTTGAGCATACAGTATAGTACAAACTCGGGACAAACGTATGGAGTAAATTCCAACGCTTGCCATTTCTTGACATTAGACGTTATTCTTACACTGCACAAATTAATTTTATTGTGCAATACAAATATATTGTGAGGAGAGGACATTACTAACAATAAAGACTAATCGTACAAAAAAATATGTATTCAAACAGAAATTATGACCAAATTTGTAAAATAGTGTAATATATTCCATACTTTTGTCCAGGGGTTGTACATTAAAAAATTGAACTGTGAAGTCGCGTGAAATTTGGTTTACGTTCGAGTAACCGTTGCAAGTTACTCGAACTTGTGTGTGCATCGATCATTTGCTATTATACTCCACGGTAGTACCTCAGGTAGACGGTACAGATGATACTTAACTTAAACTCTGAATATTAAATGTATCCGTACGAACAACCACCTCGAATAATAGCCGCGGTTACTATTTGTAGACGGTTATTATTGTAGAATTTCCCTGCGGTTATTATTCGAATAAAACCGGTGATTCATTGATTTAACTCATGTTACTCCGCAACACTCGTTACAGTTATTGTTTTACCCCATGTTGTTTAGCATCATTAGTTAGTTGTTATGTTTGTTAGTCTCATTAGTTACTGTTCTGATCTAATTGTTATAAAATGCTAAATCTGCCTCCTCCTCCTGCTCCTCCTCACCAGTTATGTTTTTATAACAACAACAATAACAACAATCTAACAAACTATAACAACCTGGCAATCTTTCTATAACAATTTGGCAATTGTTTCTTCCAGCACGGTTGTTTCTATAGAAACAACCTTGCTTCCAGTAAATAATTTTTTTTACAAGCGTGTGCTTCCTCACCAGCACCACTGTGTGTGAAAATTCCGAAATAAAAAATAAATACTTCAACTGTAGCGAATATTGCGCAGCAATATGAGCTAAATGACTAAATAACTTTCCCGTCATTTTTGACGGGCTATTTACTTGTTGTGTATATGCTAACACGCTATGAAACAAAAACAAGGTGTATTGCAAAGAAATTGTTCTTGTTTTGTAAAATATGCCGTATTACTGTAGTATTATTATCCATTATGATTGCAAGATTCCACTTTCACTTTTTAAATGTCCATGATTGGGTCGTGAGTAGAGAGCTCTAACTAGAGTTTCTGAAAACAAACTACAGTGCATTCATTATATACAACAACAAAAATCAAACTATAACAATTAACGCACTGAGTCACTGAAATTTTCAATTCCAATGTGATCTGAGTATTGATGCAAACTTTATGCTTTGGAACTTAATTTGAGAGCTAGAATGATGTCACAGCGAATCAATATACACATTCTTCTAACCAGTACTATTTAGTTTCTTTTAAGATAATGGTTAAGTCAGAGTACTAAAATATTGCATGGCTACTGTACATCGAACGATGTTTCTAGTATTTGTTCGTTAACTTATATTTTTAAGGTAATATTTTGTGAAAAAAAATACGATTTCTTTTGTAAGAAATTTGTTCAATGAGTGGATATTATGCATGTGTCAATATGTGTATTGTGTAATGTGGTTTCAACCTTTTGCTTGTTATTGGCAATGAATTTATATCGTTTCTTCGTAGATAGGTTGATGTTTTCACTTTATCGATTCGAATTACTTAACGTTGAAATATAAAAAGAAATCATCAACTGAAACGCGCTACAACATCAAACCACCAAGCATAATTTTCCTAACAAGGTTTTACGACATGACCATAGAAAGCGTATGTTTCTGCTAAAAAGGAACATAACGGTGGGTTTTTTTTTATGGGCAACAAGCCACCGAGGGTTTCTAGGCGAAAAAGTTAACTTGTTCAAAATAAAAGACCGTTCATTGTTTCCAGTTCCGGGAATAATGTAGCAGTAGTTCTTTTTCCTTTTAGTTCAATTCTCGGAGGAAACAGCTTCCCTAAATTAAGATAAACAGGTGGCGCCAATAGACACTTGTTGATTTAACGACATTAAACCACTGAAAGAGTGATGTTAGAACTTGATCAGTTTTTAAACAGCTGCGAGCTTAACCATGAGGATAACTTTTTATTGTTCAAACTTTGGCTGGAAAATACATCACACTAACTAAACGAGTTTTGATAGACAATTTCATTGTTATCTTTGAATAAACATTATCACCATACTACAGTATCATAAATGTGAACACTAAAAAAACCAACTTGAACTAGGCAAAATATGAAACTAAATTAAATAAATCAAGTTATTAAATAACATTTTCAGACACTGTATTTCAAAGTCTAAAAGTTATTTTTCGCAATTAATTGTGAATATCATCTTTTCTTTTACAAGTAATGTCTACAAAACCTTTAGATAGATTTAGCAAGAAATCTTTGTTGAAAACACTAGACAAAGACAACATTAAGTCTATTCGGTCTCGGTGTATGGTGATTTTAATCGCAATCATTTAGCCATTTGGCCACATCGCCAATCGAATATACGAGTATAAAAATAGTTAGGTCAGGTTAGTTAAATTAGTTAGGTTAGATAAATGATTGACGATTAAAACATCGTGACCAAATGGATGCGGCCAAATGATTACGATTAAAAATAGACAAATCGTCTATTCAGTTAATGAGAATTCGGATAATCATGGTCATTCTTTAAGCTCTCCTGTCACCCATCAATTTTTTGGTGTGACAACAATTTGAGCAATTTGTGAATAACATGACTTATCTTTTCGCCCAACCCATGGAAACTGGTTGGCAAGAATCTAACGTCGCAGTTTTTAAATAGCTTGATTTGCCGCACCAAACATTGGGTGTATTGGCAGCCTTTACAATAGGTTTCATGAAACAAAAACGTTTATGATTTTAATTTCTTGCTGTTTTGTTGTGATAAGTTTTTAGAAGCTTTATACAGTATTTAACTTCACCTGAATGTTTCAGGTACTTAAAAATGTTGAGGTCGTTTCTAACCACTTTCTGTGTGTCGTAAAGATTTGAAATTTGGTACACAGATTAATTAGGCGTGACAATTTATTATACCAAATTTTGACGGATCAATGTAGTGTCAATTCTGAAATATTGGCACGTAAACAGCTTTCTTTATCTCGTAGAGCCAGGGTCGGCAACCTAAGGCATCCTTGCCAAACGTGGCACGCGGAGCAATTTTTTAATGGCACACTGAGTGAATTGCAATACAGTAAATTATGCTTATAACGACCCTAAAAAGGCAGAAAACTTGATACCGTTGATGAATTTGTTTGATGCTGATTGTTTATCGAAATAAACGACTCATTTTGGCACGCTGAGTGATTCGCAACATTACTTCGGCACGCCACCACTAAAAGGTTGCCGATCTCTGTCGTAGAGTGTTGCTCATGCTGCGAAAATAAAACCAGTTTGATTTTAATAACATACTTGCTTTAATATGCAATCACGCTAAATACAGGGTGTTCTTGTATATAGGTGTTTCTCAAAAACCGCACGGCAAATTTATGTAGGATGAAAAATTTAATCACTAATGTTGACCTAAAGAATTCGTGTATGACACTATCGTCAACCGGGGCAAACCGGAAGTAGGGTAAACTGGGATTAATTTTGAAATTTCAAATAAAAATATTGGGCAAGTGGGGTATTGTTGGAAAGGTCTTTTAAAAAGAAACAACTTTTATCCGAAGCATTTTTTTAATATCATCTACCGTTAAGAAGATATTTGACATGAAAACCAAGTTCTAAGTTGAATCGACTTTAAGGGAAATTTAAGTTCACTTTGAAAATATCGGTTCACCATGCTTTTATGCGTAATGTCCGGAAAAAAAACAGGCAGAAATATAATTGTTTTTGAATATATACATATGATTTTATCCATAACTATTCCCTTTGAATATACAGTACTTCAACGATCTAAGGTTCGTTTCATCAAATTTACATAAATATGAAGCATTAAATTTCGTCCTGTATATTAATTAAAGTCTCTCTACTTCCGAGTGACGCTTACTTTTCTTATACCAGATTATAGATCTAATTAGTTGAATGAACGTCTCAGAGAAACAGAGATTCCCACAAGATTCGAATTAACAAATCCTACATATTCTTGTACAAATTTTTAAAGTTGCATATCAATCACGTTTAAAGTAATCTTCCATTAACTTCCTCGAGATGCTGTGTTTACTTGCACAGACATTTTTCAAAGTAAAGTATTTAAATGGTTGTCGTGTAGGATTTTGAAAGCTCTTTTTTTATTTAGTTGGTGAAAAAAGTATTTTGGCGCCATAATTCTACCCCCTTTTTGAGCGCAACTAGTGAGTGTCGACAATGTTGCTAGGCGACTGGGAGCTGATGACGGTCAGACTGTCGCTGATGCTAAAATCGAAATGATTTGCTTGTTGCCAGTAATTATTCCCTTAATTCAGCGTGGGGGCTCCAAGAACTCTGTTTACAATGGTTGTTCATTATTTCGCGTTTTAACTTGACACGAAGATCGAATGGCGTTCTACGAACGATTACACCATAAAAAAAATTCGCTAATTGACGTTCCTTTATGTGCGGTTACTTTTACTCTTCTTTTTTCTTCTACATTTTTAAAGTTACTTTAAATGTTGACTCCATACGTATACTGGTAGCTTTTCTATTTCTTTTATTTTTTTTAAGCAGTATGTTTTGTCTAGACGTACAAGTCAGAAAATTTGTCCTACGATTTTTATTCTTTATCAAGAGGAAAGATGTTTCCTTAGTGTCTTGTTTTGAATGTCCTTGTTTCTAGACTACTCGATAAAAGTAAATTGCTTCGACTTGTTCGAGGAAAGTGGAATTGGGGGCTTACGCCTACGGCCTGAATTAAAGGAACGTTTTCTATTTAATTTTTATACGTACATAAAAAAAAGCAAATACAGTAGCATTGAAACTCTAGTTAAGTGATATAATCCTCAGTTTAAACGGGTTTTTCAGTGATATATAAAACTGACGTTTCACTAAAAACTCTATTAAGAATTTGAAGAGCTTATTTCCAAAACGCCTTAAGTCCATGGAATACAATTTTTCAGGAATTTTTTTTTATTCATTGACTATAGACTTTGCATATTTACGTGGTTTTTTAGAGTGATTTTTAGTATGAAATAATAAGTTTTGAGTCTTAAAAATAACATACAGTATTTGGAATAAGCAATGGACAGTTAGTTTTCAAAGCCTCTTAACTCAAAAAAATGATCAAAAGTGGAATTAAGACATTTTGGAAATAAGCTCTTCAATTCATGACTGGGCCAAACTTACGTGTTTTGTAAAAGAAGGAAGAAAATCGAGATTTCAATGAAGTCAATGTTTTATTTCTATACATAAAACTCTTTCATGTCTGTCTGTCTCTGTGCGTGCATGAGTCGAATGTGATTTTAAACAAAATTTGGCACCTAAGTTGGGAATGTTATGGATTATTGCTCTTGTTAAAAATCTTATCTAGAAGCTTACAATGTCACCTACTCGCTAATTAGTGAATTTTTGTATATGTTTAGATTGGTTTTGTTAGGTAGGGGTTTAAGAAATCGAAATGAATTAAGAAACATGTTTATTGTTTACACTCGCATGGGTGCATTTACACGCAGTTGCATTTAGTTATGTTATTCAATTTGGAAAAGGATTGTTGGGGGTCAGAAAAGTTCGCGAATGTGAGAAGCCATTGAATAAATTATGCACCAGGCATTCAATCTAGAGATATCTCTATTTGGAATGAGTTGAGTTTTTCTGACGGGTCTGCCACTTTTGTCAGAATGAAGCATGTAAATGAACGTTTCGCACGGAGATCTGCTTGATTTCACCAAAAAATTTGAAATTATCCTATTTGAGCCAAATTCGCTTTCTATTGCAGAATGAAGCATGTAAACGAACGTTTTGCACTGAGATCTGCTTGATTTCACCAAAAATTTTGAAATTTTTTTATTTGAGATAAATTTGCTTTGCATTGCAGAATGAAGCATGTAAATGAACGTTTCGCAGTTCTTCAGGCATAACGTGTATCGTCATATGACGTCGTATGACGATGCACGTGTTTAGCCAATGTCACGCCAGAGACACAACGTTAATGAAATTCTTATCGTTTTATTATTTAGGATGAGTCGACTCTTCTAATGATTAATTTCTCAAAGATTATGAGGACCTTAAATCTATAAACTTTTAACTAAGTCATTTTTCGTCGTTCAATTTACAATCTTACAACTGCAGGGCTCCGGACAATATTATGATAAGCCACATTTTTAAAAAAATGACATTTTCACATCAAAGTGTCTTTCAGTACTGTTTTTAACTTGTTACTTTACCACTTCCTGGTTTTTCATAAAATGACAGCATAATATAGAAAATCACTTTGTTGCTCAGTATGATATTCTGTCTAATTTATGGAGTTTCTCTCACCAGAAAAACAGCTCTTCTAAACAATTTTTAAAATGTGGCTTATCATTAAATTTCCCGAAGCCCTTCAGTTGAATTTACACATATATCTAAATTAGGTTTAATTCTATCTGGATAATAAATTACGTTATAATTTCAAATTATATAATTTTCAATAAAAATTTTAATAATAAACTATTGTAAACGTTTTCATTTTTTCGCCTCGTTGGCTTTGTTAACCAGTAGCCTATTAGTAATCAATAACAAAAATAACTTTACTGTATACTCATCTCATCTTGGTTTCAGAACATTTTTCTTGAAAACAACTTCTTAAGAGCCATCGCTCAAAGACCTGCTAAGAATTATTCACCATCCATAAATCACGGTTCTTTTTAGATCGAGATTGGACGTGACCTTAAACACCATTAAGGGCATGCAAATTGAATTTTCCAATGAACACAACACACACAAAAAAAATATGGGGGGAAAAGCAAAATTTTACATGAGCATCAAAAATGGCAACAGAAGCAATGATCGAGTGAGTGATGTTATTAGTTACAAGTTAAAGAAAAAGTCAGAAAAATGAAAGATGACTTTCTCCTGGTCACCACCATTCTTTCCAGCTTAATGATTCGAAGCAAGATGTTTTCATCCGCAACATCTGTCACCTCGCTCTGGTAGATGATGATGTTTCGTGGTGGTGGTGATGATAAGATGACATTAGCAGAGAAATTTGACGCTGTCATCGTTACTGCGAGGTTGAGTATAAGGTATAATACAAAATAAAACACAAAAGATAGTGGACTAAGATGAAGACTTTGTTGGTTGATTAGAATTCTAAACAAAACAATGGCTGGTGAAAGAAAAAACATACATATATTGTATATGTTCAATATATAAGAAAATAGAATAGCACTAAGTAAAAGCACCTTCATCTTAGCGAGTTTCCGGAATGTGCTTGCCACTACTTTGGATGGGATTTCCTTGCCAGGAATGTCATCCATCTTGTAAAAGCTATTTTGGCCTCGTAATCATTTAGGCTTAACCCTTTATTCCCGCTACTACTACGGACGCATCTAACAACAATATTAATAACCACCACACTGTTGCCGTATCGCAAACGAGTTTTGACTGAATCTATTGAGTTTGGGTATTAATTAACTATAGTCAAATTAAGAAGTTGCGTCAGCGTATGATTATTTCAAAACACGACGACGTCAATGCCAATATTTTGTTTCTCGGTTTAATCTCAGTTAATCCCATCGCCAGACGTTGAAATTTTAATCTGTTGGAAACTGTGAAAAAATGCGAGCTACACGCGTCATGGTTCGATTGTGTGTTGTTGTGCCATCTATTTCCTAAGTACAAGCAGTACAAGTCAATACGTGGTGTGGCAAATTTTCCTTGATATCAAAAAATTAATTGAGAATATGCTATACCCTAATGAGAAAATTTAATTATTTTTAAATTTAATTAATTTAGCATTTCCAACGTAAAAATTGATTTCACCACTTAACTTGTAGATATAAGCGAACACACATTGCTTCCTCTTTGATACAAAAAGATCTTGATCGTCTTCAATTGTGGTATAACAGTAAGCTTATGAAGCTGTCTTGTCTTAAAACTAAGCAAGTTGTTTTTAAGCAATTCGTTTGTTATGTTGATCAGATTAAAATTCTCTGTGTTATTTTTTATTAGAACTTCACATTTGGCCCTCACTTTAGATATTTGATTACCAAATTACACAAAATTATTTGTCTCATTAAACGGCTTAGGAGTGGTCTACATTGCAAACATCTGAAATAAGAACCCTTTTTGTTTCTAAGATTGTCCCTTTGATTTCTTGTGGCATTCTTGTTTGGTCGGATGCTCGCTTATTTTATCTTCAACCCCTTATTACAGCATATAATAATGTTTCTGGATTAACTTTTGCTCTTCACATTGATATGTAAATTGCATAAAGATATATTTTTGATAAAACGATTAAAGAACACATTAACAACTAAAGAGAAGATCACATTTATCAAATCTAAAATACAACCAAAATTAACATATGGAATCATATTGTGGTCTCAAACATCAACATATAGGATTAAACGACTCAATACAGCTTTTAATATTATTTGTGTTCTTTTTCGATACTCCACAATACACCTCCATTACAACTAAACTTCATATATTAAAAAATATTAAATGTTCCCAAATTAATTCTATATAACCAACTTAAAAAAACTCAATTTATTATCCATATTGAGACACATCCATTACATAAATTTTCAAAATTATACATGGACAAAAATAATAGATGCGCCACAACATCATATAAATTTCAAATTGATTTGACTATGCCTTTCTCTCTTTAAAATGAATTCTCTTTGAATACCTTGATGAAAAGTGGAACTTTACTGCCGTTAAGAATCAGGAAGTGGTCCTCAAAAATTAATTTCAAGAATATTAATATCCAACATTTTAACAAATTAATTTATAAGCATTTAAATTTGACCTAATGAATATTGTTATTATTTTAAGTGTATTTTAGCATTGTCTTGTTTTGTTTTGTTGTTGCCATTATCGATTTGTACAAATCGTAAAAATAAAAAATAAAACAAAAAATAAAATATCTTATATCACTTATATCTTATTGGCCAACACATCATGAAGGTAACCAATCAGTGAAAGACTAATAAAAGCTAGGAATAAAATATAATAGTACGCGTTTTACGTTATTCGTACGTGAAATTTGAACAAAGAACTACTTTAACTCACTCTGATTGAATTATTTCGATTCGATTATGTCACCGCGATGTGCCTGTTTTAAGGATGCATAATGCAATCGGAGTAACTTTAAATGTTTCAAGTGCATTTACCATCTTGTACAATTTAATTGGAACGAAACCTTTCACGAGAGGCTGATACGTTTTAACTACCAACTCCTAGCGTTTATTGAGTTAAACTAGCTAAACGTTGAAACTTAACTTCGTACAGCTTTTGGTTTTCAATTGGTAGAATGTTTGTTTTATCTACAGACGATTCAATTGTCGGTGGCGTCATCTGCCCAGAGTTGATGAAAACAAATTAATCCTAAATTACAACGTAACGAATAATTAGAAAACCAACGCAAAGGTACACATCCTCAGGGTTGTCTCACTTTATGCGCAAAGTTTTGGAACTGTAGGTTACTCGGTCTTAAAGTCGTGACGTTGTGATACAAACAAGCCAATAACAAATGAAGGGCCTGGTATAAAAATGGTTTTAAGAAACATTTTTACAATTTCGAGGAAAACGCGTTTAAAGATCTGAACTTGCTTTGCTGTCTATGGGCTTCTTCATACTTCTTGCACTAATGTATTTGTACATATTGTTGTTTTACTCAGAATTATTCATCAGAAAGGTAGAATTACACCTAACACATTCGAAAGTCTTCTAAGTCATTTTTGACAAATATATTAAACTAAACACTCTTTTAAACTATGCCCTTCGATTGTACAGTTAGGGTTATACTAATTAATCGTCGAAACTCAACTTCTACAAATTCAATTCAATGTTTTTAGACTGTTGGTCTTTTCTAACAACTGACGGTTCAATTATCAGAGGCACCATCTCAGACGGATAAATACAAAAATGCAGGTATTTGCAATATATCCGCTGTACAGGCCTTCACTTGGGAAGTGCAAGAAACACATGAAAGTATCTATCATTATCGACATATATCGATCAATATCGGTCCAAAATATCGACATCAAATTTTAAAGAGCGATTTTTGTGAACTGATTTTCTTTTCAACGATATACATATATTCCTGTTATGATTCCATAGTTTGAAACTCTCAGTGTGAAACGTTCATTTACATGCTTCATTCTGCAATACAAAGCGAATTTAGCTCAAATATCGCAATGGCCGCACGAAAAAACACTAAAACAATCATAGTTTTACAACTTAGTGTGTTTTTTTTTTGGGGGGGGGGGGCATTGCGACCAAACTATGAGAGCAGTATGGAAAGAACTTTGGCTTTCATACAGTATTCATAATTTTTCGCAAGCACCAGTAGTTCATGCACAACCGCTCTTTAAACTTTCTCGACAGGTCATATTTATCAGTAAGTTGGAGGAGGAAAAGAAGAGGAGGAGGGAGGGGGGCATGACTCTCATGACCACTCTCGTGCGTGACTATCTGCTGAGATGATGAAAATAAATACTGTAATCTTAACTTACAAAGAATAATTTGAAAACTAACACCAAGATTCATACTCTCAGGGTTGTGTCACTTATAAGTGCAAACTTTCTGGACTTATAAATAAGTCCAGAAAGTCATGAGTACTGAGTCAAAGTCATGGCGTTGTGAAACAAACAAGCCAACAATAATTCTAAAGCATTTTTTTTCACATTTTATTATCAAAAATCTATTAGATCTATTTTTTAATGGAATTGTGAATAAAAAGGACTATGAATCGATTGGTTGACAAATTTATCTTACTTTTCGATGTGCAGTTCAATGATAATTCACGTTATGGGGAAATTCTTTACACAACACTGCTCTCTCGTTGGTCTGCTACAAACATGGTTTAGGAAACCCAATAGTAATAATAACAATCGAAAAAGGGGTGGAAATAAAGTCATTCGAAATAGATCTTGACGAGTGTACAAAATGTATGGGGTGTTTAATGAGGAAGGTAATGAAGTGATGAATGGCCATGTTACCTAATTAGTTTGCTGTCTTGAATTGAATTAAAACCCTCTTTCCAATGATGCAAATTGCACTGTGTTCCATTGCGCAATGGCAGATTATTTCACAACGATTGATTTCCTTGTTTTCGCTTCACGTTTCCAATCGTGTTATAGTTTAAAGGAAGGTTACAAAATTGTATATGACACTAGCAGTTATTACTAATAATTATTAATAGAATTATATTTATTAAGAAAGATAAAAATTACATTACAATTTATTATAATCTTTATACTTGTGAGTAAGTTGTGAGTTTCTCCATACAAAAACAAGACGACTCGATAGATTCGTCTTACGAGTTAGTCTGTCGAGTCACACTGGCAATATAGCGTCAATGAAAAACCAATATGGCGGACACTACATGCCATATTCTTTAGACCCTCTTACAGGCTAAATGGCTCGATGGCTTTTGATGAATGAGGTGTCCATCCATGGACCCGTCTTTGTCTCACGAGTGTCATTACCTATATGCTGTTAATTAAAAACCAACATGGCGCTTTATGCCAGTATATAAATCGCACGCAAAAAGCAATTTTAATGCACATACTTGTTTTTAAATCAACATAAGATTCTATATTGCTGTTTGACGGTTTTATGACATACACATTACAACTATTATGCGGAAGACAACACATCCCAACACAACTATTATGCGGAAGACAACACATCTAGTATTGTTAAGTTAATATTGTAGGCACAGTTGAAACTGCCATTTAGTTAATATTCGTAAACTTCAATATTTCATGATAGATTCTTATATTTGCGATTTGTGAATGATATTATTCTATATTGGCGAATTTTGGCTTCTCATATTCGCGAAATAACCTTTCATAAGGAAAGAGATGTTAGAAATTTTAATACTGTATGACATTTTAACATGATAGTTCGGCACTTTTCTTATAAGTAACAGGCCGCTTGTGGCTCTAGTGGTGGCTGGTGCTGGCACACAGCATGTGATGATTGATCATTGTGTTTCCACAACCCACGAGGTTCGGCAAGTTCTCAACCATAGCTGGCCACAGTTAATCGTTAATCCGTTAACCATAACATTACAATAAAAGGTACTTCCTTGTTATTTGTTTTTTCTTTAACTCTAATAATAAGGAAGTAACCTTCTACGGTAATGTTATGGTTAACGGATTAACGATTAACTGTGCCCAGCTATGTTCTCAACCAAAGGCTGAACAACCATTACTTACCACACCTAAAAGACTGAAAACACAACGATCGATCACACATGCCAGTACCAATCACCACTAGCGCCACAAGCGGCTTGTCAATCGACCTAAGGATAATATTATGCAAACCTTCGTATTATACCCTAACAAACAGAATTAGTTTTTATTTGTATGAATACCGACATCACGAAATTTCTAGTAATGATATACTCCGAAGGGTGTGGATTTGTAGTATTGTTTTTCTACAGTAATTACAGAACTTTTTTATACTGTTATTTTTTTTAAATAAATGGTTTTTTATTAGTCTTTTATTTTATATAAATTTCGTGTGGATTGGTTTTTTTGTTTGTTTTTACCGCACATTTATTATTCAACTTTAGCATTTCTCACATAAAAACGACCAATTGCTTACACGCATGTTAAGAAGGTGTGTGCAAAAATCATGTTTTGGAAAAACAGATAAATATATATCTTCAGTTCTATCATCTGGAGGAGATTTTTATCGATTTCTGATTGCAATAAAATAAATACCCCACTTTAAAAAAAAATACCGACTAATACGAAAAAACCTGTTATTTACGATGCCGGTCTTTCTAAACTTATTTCTCGTAACACGATTGTTTTAATAGAATATCATTAAACACCCATGCATTTAAGTTTGTTTTTCAAAATTATGTATATAGTCTTGTTGTTGATTTGCAAACACTCTGAACCTATGATTAGGTTGTTAGCTTTTAGTTTACGCCCATCACGATTGTATTTCTTTATTATATTCTTGTAGATTTACACACAAACTTTAGCTATACAATAGCAAGCTGTTTATGTTTAAAACTATTTATAATAACTTTAATATTGTATATATATTCAACTAAAATATTAAACACTGTCATCGTTTCAAATGGTATCTGAACAAATCCAAGTTATAATTTGTGTTTTTTTCAATATGATATAAAACAGGTGTTATGGTTTTCTTTTATACGACTTTGTTAACCTTTTTTCACTATGTTATTCACGTTAAATTTTATGCATTTTATTAAAGAATTAGAAAATTGGAGTTAAAGTGTGAAACCAGTTAATTCGTAAAATATACAGTTAAAGTTTGAAATTCTTCAAAAGTGGATACTGTGTGCGTAATACGAGGGAATGAATGTCAGATATGATCTTCTACTTTGAAATGCGTTACTTTAATTTTTAATTTCATTGACTTTACGTATTGTTGGTACATTACTGTAATTGAGCATTTCCTCACTTACGGATTTCACAACTAACTTAGCTACACTAGTGTATTAAATGTTTAATCCTGCATCCTGAATAACATAATTAATAATGAATAAAAGAAGAGATTAAACAAAAACTTATCCTATCTTACTGACTAGGTGTAAATTTGATGAAACCCAACGTTTCGCCTTCTTTAGCTAAAGGCTTTATCAAAGGACACATACAAGAACACACAAAATAAGGGACACCAGCAGCACGAAAACGGTTCAAAATTGAAAACAAAAATTAGTACACTACTGTACTTTATAGAAAACTAGGATATTAAAAATGCTTTTTAAGTATACTGTATACTCTTTATATACAGTCATGTGCAGCTACAGTATACTGTATCTACATACTGTACATAATGCAAATAATTTTATTTTTGATTCTATGATCGTTGATTCTAAATTTTGTGATCGTTGAGTAATTCGATATTCCATTTATGCGGGTTTTGAGTAATTCCATTGTTGATTTCTGCAATTTTCGATTCATTTATTTATTTATATATGCGATTTTTTTACATTGGACTTATGCGGTTTTTGATTTATGCGAAGGACTTATGCAGTTCAAGTTTTATGCGTCTTTTGGTACATTGAACTATACAGTATATTCTCATAAACGACTGTAGATGTCAGTATACTTTCAATCCCAGCTCGTTAACTTACAAGCTCACAACTCACTCACAAGTGAAGCTAATATAAAAATGGTCTGACGCTGAACCCTTTAACAATACCAAGTGCTCGTCACGATGATATGTTAGAGTCCACAGATTTTAGTACTGAGTTAATATGACTACATATTATCCTGTATTATGAATCGCAATATATAAATTTAATTTACAGTTTCTTCATTGTACGTTTTAATATTGTGACTACCTTTTATTTCATATGCGTATTGTAAAAATTTTTCTGGTAAAGACAGCTTGCAATATTCTGTATTAATGTGACATCACAATTTTTCACTGATATTTATGGTAGGAAATTGTATAATGTTTGTTTTACATCAACGGGGGAGGGAGAGGGGGTATAAGTTGTTGCAAAGATGACATTTCACATTTTGTGTACGATTAGGATTATTTTGCAAAGCGTTGATTCTCATTTATTTGTCACAGTACACATTCGTTTGCATTTTCTCGACGGTTTGGTTGACCTTAGCGATAACGATGCTGATGATTCAATTTATTACGTGAGAAAGTACGAGGTGGTTCACACACAGAAAGTTTTCGGAAATTAAAATAAATAAATAATTGTATTACTCTGGGAACTTTTTTAACTACTCTCGTAGAATATTCTTATCATATACACGTTTTTTAGCAAATATCATTTAACTAATTACTATTTGCCTATATCCAAGGTCAATAATACACTTGTAATTTTAACCAGGTATGTGTTTATTTCCACTTTAATAATGGAAATTGAAAATTTCAGGATCATTTGAATCTATGTTAAGTGCAGTAATGGAATCATTAATGTAAGTGAATATAATGTACATGAATAAATATTATACATATACCAATAAAGTGGGCTAACTAACATATAACTAATAATTTAATGAAAATAAACACCATTTATAAACTAACCAAATTTAATGAAGATATACATACTAAACAATTTATAACTAACCAAATTTACTGAAGATATACATACTAAACAATTTATAACTAACTAAAGTAGTAAGTTCAAAATTACAGTAATTGGGAAAGTAAAATCAGAGATGAAATTTACTATAATAATCAATTGCGAAATTGATGAAATATTTTTACGTGTAACGGAAAAGTTTGATTACCTTTTGTTTTGTGGTTACTGAAAATAACACCTCGGAATAATGTTAATGATTTGTGATAAACTAGACGAACTACAGACACCCGTGGTGATTCATTATCAATTAAAGCTATTTTTAAAACAGATTAAATAACGAAATTAAGGTAAGAAAAAAAGAACATCATATCTGTCATTTTCAGCCGAAAAGGATATATTGCGCAACAAACTTTAGTAGAACTGCGGTAGTAATAAAGTAGTTGGTGTCGAATGGTCACGAAGAGGAAACTTTTTTCATTCTTTATAAGTTTTTCCTCTTCATCCAAGATCACTGCTTCTTCTTATTCTGGAAATTTCGTAAGATTGGCAAGAAACCTCCCGGTGGGAATTTCGATTGCTTGTTAAAAATAGAAATTGAATCGATTAAGGCGTGCTCGATATGGTAATTCTTGGCGGATTGCTGAGGAACGTTACTCAATAGCACATTTTTCAAAGGCTCTCTTTCATGTGTGGTTGGGTCTGATGATTATTAGGATGTGATTGCGTCGTCGTCGTCTTTTTCATTGATTAGAAATCTTCAATCATGGAGTCACCCACGTGTTGGATGTTTCTTACTGAAACGTGTTTTCCAGCAATGTTGTTTCATGCATGAAAATGATTAATTAATGTGTGTGTGTGTA
>JAQIWH010004524.1:0-16737 GCA_034695005.1 Cryptops parisi | reverse complement strand
ATGACTGTTCAAAAACCGTTAACTGATCTAATGCTATTTTTGCCAGTGATGCCTATCCATATCTATAAGTCCGTGTTTAATATTGTGATGTGCTGTGAACCAAAGTTTTATTGTATAAACCTATCACTGCTAGAAGAAAAAATGGGATTGTCGACTGTTTCAAGTGAACCCATCACCAATGACTGCATTTGGTCTCCATGTGGGGGAAAAACTCCAGCTAATAAAGTTAATAAGAAAAATCAATAACCAAAGAAGTTGAGAAAGATAACAAAAAAGAGTTTTAGAGAAAAGAGAGCTTTAGCAGCAGGTCATTTGGAAAGAGTTCAATTTAAGCTCGACTTTGTCTGTGTCCAAACTTTGATGTCCGATTATTGATATTAAAAGTTAAATCCTGCACTCTGAATAACATTAAAACTGAATAAAAAAAGAGATTTTTATTCAGAGATTAACTTCAATAAGTGACTGGGTACAATATTGAAGAAAACTGAACGTTTCGCTTTTTGTGCTCAAAGGCTTATTCAAGGGAAAACACGGACAAAAACACAAAACCAATTATTGATTTTAAAAATCAAATACAGCTGAAAGTGTGCAGTGACGTTGAAATCTTGAAGAAGAAGGATATTCGCAAATGGTTTTCAAAACTTCCAGCTAAAAAGGTAAGCAAAAATTTTATATGTATGTACTCCTAAAGCAAAATTAAATACCTAAGGTATAACATATGACCCACTCAAATAAAAGTTAAGTCAATACAAGATCATAGATTTACATTAGATATGTTAGGTAGATTACGATATCGATATTACGATAAAAATTATTACATTTGTGTTGTATGCACAAACCATTTAATGACATGGCATAGTCACCTCCTCCCGAAATTGTGATGAATTTCAAACCTTTGTAATTACTTATTGTATTTGTATTTTTCGCCATTGTCTTACGTGCAGTTGTTGGGTTCTATTGATTCATTGAGATGCTGCGAATTAATCTAATCTAATCTAAAATTTTGAAAAGAAAACAAAGTTCGAAATTTTTTTGCCTCAACCTGGGATCAGACCAGGGACCTTTCGTTCACAGCCTGGAACAATGTTTTTTTTTATCTTTTTCTTTTAAAAATTACATTTTCTGGTGCCAAAAAGTTACCAACTTGAGATGGCAAGTGCATTGCTTCTTTAATTTCAAATTTAATTGAAACAAAATATACATATTATTTCATATATTTAATGGTCTTTATTTGGCATGTGGTAATAAAATGTTAGTGTGTTGTGTATTTACTTCTTTATTTTATTTTAAAATGTAAAGCAATAATGTTCAATGGAGTAAGCATAACTGTGTATTAATAATAATAAATTATGTACAGAAAGCAAAATATTTTAACAGAATAAAATTTTTTGTTCTATTTATAGAATCTAGAATTTTGACAAAATAAAAAACTGAAATATATAATCATAACTTAATTAGGATTTGCAAATTTTAACAGTATAGAAAAACAAAATGTAAACCTAATGTAATTAGTGTTGTCATTGGCACTATCATATTAAACAAACTGTCTTATAATTTCACGTTTGAAGCATTCTCCCCCCCAAACATAAATCAGAGATTTACGCCACTGGTTTGTAGTCATTCACTTTACCAGAAACCCCTTTAAAGTGCACTCGGGAGTACCATCATTTGTCTTGCTGACCTTTGAGACAGGTAGGTAAGTAGTTGGGGAGATGAGGCGCACTGACAACAAGGTCATATGGCGCCCACAAAACAAGAGGAAAAAAGGGAACGAGAGAGAAAAACCATTAAATGCGGTTGATCACAAGAGAAAGTTGGAGGAAATGAAGTAAGCGAAGAATCAAGTGAGGAGAATTGCCCAAGATTTCAGGAAGGGTACGAGGTAATAGACACTGGAGACGGAGGAGAGAAAGGAACAGGCAGTCAACCAAGATGTGAAGAACAGAAAGGGGAGCATTGCACAAGGCACACGTGGGGGAAAACTTTCCACGCAGTAAGTATGCATGATACAATTGGGTGTGACCGAGTCGTAGACGAGTAAAAAGAACTTCGTGGATCCGAGGCGTTGATACAGGAAAGGTTCAAGAGGTGGTGGAACCCTTAACTGCACAAAGCTTGTTATTAACGGTGGTTGTCCACTCCTGGTTCCAAGCAGAGCGGACTTCCATTCTTGCTCAAGACATGATATCACTGGGAGGGACCTGACGAGTAAAGAAGCAGCAGGTCAGACCGAGTTTTGCAGCATCATTGGCCTGATCGTTCCCTGCCAATGGCCAGGCACCCAAAGGAATAAAATAGAGTGATCATGAAGAAAGTGAAGGTGAAGAAGATGGTGAATGAGAGAAAACAAGGGGTGAGTAGAGTAGAAGTCACAGAGGGCCTGGAGTCCACTGCAAGAATCAGAACACACGAGGAAATGAGACTCGTCTGTACGTAAGCACAGAGCAAGGCACAGGATTTACGCGCCAAGGTGAAAAAGACTGAAGCATATGTTAGTCTGGAGTGTATCAGTGACCAGTATAGAGTAAGTAAAATGTGTCGGTCACACTGCGGCATATAAGGCCTAATGGGAACTGGGAATCAACCTTTAGGGTGGTTTTGACTTTACTCTGCTGCTGCTTGCTGCCGATGCTGCTTGCTGCTGCTGATGCCACTCTTCTCCGACTGCCACTTTCCTCTTCCTTTCACAAGCTTCTTGCAGTCTGTGTAATTTGTCTTTCTGAGCATGCGCTCGAACTGGCTGGTGTCTCTGATTGGCTTCTTGTTGGCTTGCATTTGATTATGGGTTTCATTTTGCAGGTTTGGTTGGGAAAACAAAACAAAAAAAGTACAGGCATAACAACAGTCTCTCAATCAAGCCCAATAGGCCTACTCCTTTTTCAACAAAGCCTTGAAAAAAACAGTCTTGCCAGAAAAAGTCCACGCACATGCGCAGACAAATTTCGCAGGATGCGAGATGCATGTTTCCTTTCTGCCTTCTCCTCCAGCCTGCCAAAACTAAAACTTGGATATTAACATAAAAAAGAAAACTTAAATTGAAACTTAACTAAACTAAACTATTTACAAGTATTTTACATAACACCATTAACCTATTGCATAAATATATTGCAACAAAATATAACTTTAGCTTTATTATGTTTATTAACTTAAATTTCGTTTTCTATAACAAAAATATAATAAAGAACAGGTACAGAAGTAAATTTTAAACAACTCAAAACCACTTTTCTTACTGTATATTGATGGGTAGGTCACCCATTAAAAATCAGACATTTTATATATACTGTAGAGTCTTTTAATATGAGTTTATGACTTATTAGAGTTATGCTGTGCAGCGTACATTATACAATATATCACTTAAAAACAAGATAATGCCAAGTTTTATTATAACCATGGATTGTTCAGCATCTCCTACATTTAGAACATATTTAACACACTGTACGTTTTTTTCTATCATTTTCTATTTCTTGGATTATAGATGTACTGTATTGCAGATGTTCAGTTTCAGCTATTTCACTTAAATTCTTCAACCAAGAATAGTGATCGCTGATTTTGGTGAAATAATCATGCTCTCCTAATAATGCTGCACGTTCACCCCAACTGTATATACCCAACAAGTGATACTTGTTGTTCCAAAAAATCTCAAAGGGAGATCCTGCATCACCAGCTAGGGTAGTATTTGCTTGCTTTTGCTTCTTTGCACACATGAGCTTTTCCAAATAAGAATGGTTGGTATTAAAGCAGAAACCTGTTGATTCAACAAACATGCTTTCGTTGAGCATAACTAATTGGTCATAATCATCATTATCCAATGGCCCCCAGCCCACCACTGTTCCATTTATCATACTGGAAATTCCACAAGGGTTCTTTCGTGCTAAATCTTTCTCAGTGAGACATATAGGTCTAATGGAATTACTATAGATCACGGGGCGTACTAATTGAACTAAACCAATGTCATTGACGTACATGTTTTTAGAAAATCTTGGATGGAGTTTAACACTTTTTACTCCATAGTCTTTAATGTCAGATTTACTGTAATTCCCATCGATGGAGATACTGATTTTGCTTGAAGCGAATCGAACAAACATATTGAGCTTTCTTTTGCGCTGGAAACCTGTTAAACATTGTGCTGATGTAACCACCCACCGTTGATTGATTAAAGAACCGTAGCAAAATGGCGCAATTTCACCTCTTTGCCACAATAAAACCGCCCATGGATGAGGCGACTCTGCATGTGAAATACCACAAGCAGTAGGCGTTGATATTCGAACTGTAATGTCAATGGTGTGGTTACATTCACACAAAGAATCTTTCTTCATCATTTGACAAGTGTAGCAACCTTGATCAAAATACTGCAGTGCTGATGTGTAAAGGCTTCCATCAGGAAAGAGTGTTTGATCACTGTGAACATAGTAACGATGGCCATTTTTAAACCATGTAAAGTCCTCATCTGAATTGGTGTGAGGACACTTAAATACAGCCGTAGACCCTTCCCAAAATGTGGCTGATTCTGTTTGGTTTGGACATGGCGGACAAAAGTCTGGTTTCAACTTTACTTCAAAACCCATTGCAGCTGGTATTAGCTGTTCGTCAGCTATAAAGCATATGTACTGTCCAACTGCCTCATCTCCCATGTTGTGTATTATCAAGGTTCCCTGTTTATCAATGGAGTATTCTGCAAGAAAAATGCATTAAAAAATGTAAAGAAACTGAAATTTATATTATACTTGTAGTTTGCATATTTGATGCTATAACAGCTATAGTAGTACTAAATAATCAATAACATTCCACCTTTTAACATTTCACTTGGCTACAGCATTTTTCAATTATGTATGTCTATGTTCATTATGTTGGGCACTTGTCTCGCTCTACAGCAACACGATTTTGGCATGATATGTTTGTCAACTGAGTCTGAGAAAAAGTGTCAGGTATGGTATCACTTTATCGCATTCATTCAGTCTGTTTACACTGTAAACAGCTGTGCATTTGAAAAGACTTTCTCTGTATTTATTCTGACAATTTTGAAAACTTCCATGAATGTTTTATATTGTATTAAATTTTAATTACAATGACATAAGCATAAAAAGAAGTTAGAGTTCATAGTTTAAAATTGCTGTGTTGGAAATGATTAAATTAAGTGAGCCATAAACATACAACAAGGTTAAATGCAAGGCCATATAAAAGAGGGCTGGGATGTAGGGGATTATCTTTTCCCTTTAGAAAAACATCGATATTTATATTTGAATATAGCGATATTCATGTATGTGAACAGAAAATTTCTGGATAAAAATTAATGTATTACTGTTTTAAATCCATACTTAGCTTTAGAAGTTGTTACAATTTAGTGGCTGATCCCCCTCATTAAAAAACAACTGAAATTTTTATTCAAATGTTTCAATATATGTGTCTGGGAATCTGGGAATTTCTGGGCGAAAATTAGCGCAATTTACCAAAAATAGCATAAACCTGCTGTATATAAGAATTTGTAAATTTGTTAGATTTATTTCAAAACTCTATTAATTTCACAAAACCAGTATTGCCACCTTTTTGAAGCTGCTCAAAATCAATATAACATATATCAATATGTTACCAGCAATGTATAAAATTCAGGCAAAGAAATGATAGAATGCCTAGTCTCTTTTAGCAAAGTATAGAGTAACACCTTGTATGCAACTGTTAAGGTTTAGTTACCAACATTTCCTCTAAGAAAAGTTTTTGGCGTAGCGTTTGAACCTAATCTTAAATTCATGCTTAATGTAATTATTCCAATACAAATTTTCATACGTTACATCACCAAACTTGTCATTCAATAGAATGCATAAATTCTATACATTGCCAGTAACAGATACATTATATTGTGGTGTGGAAACGTTTTCTAATGTCTTATTGTGCAACAAATTTCGATAATAATTGAAAAAAAAATCAGTGTAAGAAAAACCTGAATTATCATGAGAAACAAATTTGTTAGTCTAATTTTTTTCCGATATGTATATAGGGTGCCATAAAAAAGTTTAAAACTTTTAATAAATTTTTGGTTAATGATTAAAACCTTTTTTTAGATTTTACAGGTAAACATCTTGGATATTACTTGTACAAAAATTCATAACAAAACAACGAACAGAACTCATAGAATATTATTTTTAAATCAGTAATTATTCTCACGCAATGAGCATACCAACTTTTGAAAAGCGGACCCAAATTTTATGTTATATGGCGGTTTCAATTTTGCACCAATTTCACCTTGTATGCGTATAAGTGTAAATCTTTCTTTAAAGTGCGATGCAGTGACGTTCAAGATATCCCCACTACAGATGGACAGAACGTCATCTGGACTTTTGATCGACATTCCTGATTCTTCTTGAATACTCTCCTCCGCACTCAAAAGTTATTGTGCGAATGGACAAGGTATCCTGGATTGTGACAAATCACTCACAGAATCCACCCTGTTGCTGGAAACGTTCAATTAGGCGACCAATTATAGATACCGAAGACGAATTTGTGAATAATTGATCACTGATTTTAAAAATAAAATTCTACAAGTTTTATTTGTAGTTCTGTATTGAACTTTTGCAAAGATGTTTACTTGTAAAATCTGAAAAGAAAATATTTGAAAATATTTATAAACTAAAAAGTTATTAAAGTTTTAAACCTTTTTGTGACTTATGAACCATCCTGTAAAAGCAGTTTTTTTATGTAGGCCAAATGTATTCATCCAGATTCATTGAAACTTCAGTATGCACTATAAGCACTGGAAGTGAGCCTACTGGAACAGTTTTATGTACTCACACTTAGTGGTCATTTGAAATCTAGTGAATTTTTCAACTCATAACTGATTTGAACCCATTCATACTTCTATACATTCAGGAAGTATCGATACTTATATCGATTATTTATGTTGCTGTTTTGGGGTATCAATATATCAAATACATAAATCCCCCTCCTTGCCCGAATCCTGTATACGGCATTGGTTAGATGTTATATGCATTAGCAAGTGACAAAGTTTGTTTCCTTTTTTTGGTGATTTTTGAATTTTGGTGGAGGTTTGCAACTTAATTGGCCATATAAAATCAAAGTTTGTATTTCTCATACTTTAATGTGATAGATAAATGTGTTAAAAGTATCTTGTATTGCATTAACAGAGAAGTAGAATATATAGGGCCTTGGGTACAGGCATACCTTGACTTCCATCACCTCGACTTTTATCGTTTCATTCTATTGTTGTGGGGAATATTTTAATCATATTAAAATACATTGCAGCAACTATAAGTTTACCAGCAGTTAAGTAATGCTCATTGTTGTAGATGTCAGGAGGAGAGGAGTTAAGTTTGAATGCTGTTGATGGAAGGATTCTGCTGTTGCTGTAATAACTGTTAAATGTGAGTGAAAAGATATTGGCATTATACAATTGATTAATTGTACAACAATTTGTATACATACCACGACATTGTTATCAGTTTATAAACAAAGTTAATTTAATTCAACATGCCTCATCCTGAATCTATTTAAACAAGAATCATTCTCAAGCTTCGACTACACATTCTCAACAACTATTCTATCGACTTGTCTCCACGGCAAACTTGTCGAACTTCTCAGTACGACATTTGTCACCTATAAATTTATACAAAATTTCTAACGTTCGTCGTTTTTCCATTCATAGTGTTGCCACCGAGCACTGTCATTCAGTTATTTTTGTTTTAGTTTCAATTAACTAATTGAATCTGATTATACAGTAATTCATATTTTAGTTATGGGTAATGTTATTATTAAAACAGGAGGGCAATAGTAGATTTTATTTATTATTTATTTCACTAAATTCATTTGTTTATTTTTGTTTATTTAAGTGTTGCACATATTTGCAAGTGTTATGCAGTAAGTTATTCATGTTGTTTCACAGCTCAAATGCATTTGCAAGCAAAATAATGTAAATGCTTTAGCTTTTGTCGATGCTCCAACTTTCGTCAGTGTTTTGATCCCAATTGTGAGAAAAGAGTGACGCATGCTTGTATTAACTATGGCTTAAGTGTAATTAGCCTAGGCCTACATTGAAATGTTGTCAGATGCAATTGAATCACACATGGATTCATGTGGTTTAGAAGACTGTTTTAAAGAATTAAGGCACTGATAACTGAGGGCTAAAAGTTCAAATATAATAGTAAAGTAAGTCATCAGGATTAACACAGGAAAACTCATTAAGACTAAGGTGAGTGTATTATAATGGGGTGAAAACTTGTTTCAATAATTAATATATGTCATTCATGTTGTTCTAACTTCATATTAAACAATGTGTACTTGTATAACATATTTTTAATTTTTAATAGTATGGGTTATGAAAACTGAATAAAAGAAAAAAATGTTATAAATAACTTCCCCTACCTTACTGACTGGATGCAATGTTGATAAAAAATCCCAACGTTTCGACTTCTGTAATTAAAGGCTTTTTTAAGGGAAAACATGGACAAGAACACAAACAAAAGACACCAGAAGCACAGAAAAGACCGGTTAAAAACATACACTCCCTCTCTCTTTGACAAAAAAATTTAAACAATCACATGCACACGTGCCTCATGCTCACATTTTACACCTTGCACACATCCAACCAACCACAACAATCAAACCCCACGATCTACAAAAAACAAGCAAAAACAACAACATTACACAAAAAACCACAAACACCAAAGTGACTACTTACACACTCCCACAAGAACACAACACTCATCCATATCTAACTCTATCCCACACATCCTTATTCCTATCCCTCTTCAAATTTCCACCCCATTTAAATTAAAGTTACCAAAACTTTTAGCCAACCCTTCCTTGACCTTTCTTGCCATCCAATGTATTTCTCTATCCACCAAACTCACAGAATCCAAGTCTACTTTATGACATACATCCATCATAAGCATGCACGCCACATTTTCCCCATTTAGGTTACTCATGGCATACCCATGTTGGTAAATTCCATCCTTTAAGTATTGCCCAGTTTTCCTCTACATACACCCTGTCACAATCCTTGCAACCAAACTTGTACACAATCCCTTTCCTTTCATCATCCACTTTCTTTTTTCTTTCCCACACACTTCCCAATCGTTGATGCTTTTTTGAAGTAGAACTTTACTCCCAAACCCCTCAAAATCTTCCCAATTTTTTTCCGAAACTTTTCACATAATTAATTCCAACCCTTCTAGAGTAATTCTCAATTTCACTCTCTTCATTGACTTTCTTTTTTAAAGCCCCTATCTATAACATCTTCTGGAAAACCATTCTCCCTTAAACATTCTGTGCTGCATTCTTTTTTTTCTGTGGTGCTGGTGTTGTTTGTTTTTGTGTTATTGTCCGTGGTTTTCTTTGAAAAAGCTGTTCAGCACAGAAGGCAAACGTTGGGTTTTTCACCATTGAACCCAGTCAGGAAGGTAGAGGAAGTTATTTATAAAAATCTCTTTTTTTCATTCAGTTCTCAGAATGTTATTCAGCGTGCAGGATTTAAATTTTATAGTATGTGTGTTTATTGAAAGTTTAGTTTTCAATAAACTAAAACAAATAGTATGTGAGTTCATACCTATCGTTGTCTTGTTGATATCTTCAGAATTTTTTAACCAAAGGTACCAAACATCATCGTTGTTTTGCCTGTTAATTTCTTGTTTGGCAACACATGGTAAACTGATGGAATTTTCTCTTTCTACTTCCATCAGCCCAACGGTGTATTTTTCTTCCAAAATACATTTAGAATTTTTTGGCACCCAGTTACCATCACTACTACATGTCACTTGGAAATGAGTCATGTGCTTATTTTCTGAACTCACAAAACCTTCGTCACAAATATAAGTTATTTTGTCTCCAAGTGCATGCACATCTTTTGTTTGCAAAATTCTTGAATGTGAAAGAACATTTGGTGAAAAACAACCTTGCACACACTTTGGGGCTGTAGACCATTCACCATCTGCGAAACAGGTGACCTTGTCTTGCCCAATGAGAACAAATCCTTCATAACATTTAATAGGTATAGAACTTCCATAAGGTAGCATTTCATCAGTCAAGCAGTATTGATATTCTGCTTTAGGAATGTAAATTTTCTGAGTGTTGCATGGGATATGATCTTCTGAAATCAATAAATATAAAGTGTAAACCATTTCATTTTATATTTTCATTTCATCATTTTATAACCAAGTCATTTAAACCTAAAACAATGGGTACTGTCATGAATTGTTTGACTTTTCTAATCTTTTTGCGATTATTAATAACTCATAAGATAATTATTGTAAGTTTTATGATAAGCAAGTAAATTAATGAAGCAACCTAGAACAATGGATGTGGTCAAAAAAACCGAATTATCAATCTTTACCCGATAATACAATCCAATTATAACGTTGCACTATTATAAGCTGTGGACAGTATTGTATAAGCCTAGTAACATTACTCAGTGAAATTCAAGCACACACAATGACCGTGCAGATGATTGGATGCCACTTGTTGCATTAATCGCAAACTACAGCAAAGTCACGATGTCTAATGAGAAGCAACAGATTGTTCACAAATATTTACCATTTTTACAACAAATTTCTTATAAAATCTAATGATGACTTCAATAACCAATAACAAATAAATGTTCTGAGTATATTATTTTATTTCTTAATCAATGGTATGTTGTATTTTTCCTATGGCGAGCAAAATGTTCATCTTTTTAGGTAGTTCAAAATTTCAGTCGTTTAGTGTTAAAACGCGATTCATCTTTCTTTTACAGAAGATATATAAGTATACAGTAGCATTATTTGAAGAATCAATGGTCATTAACGTGATCATTGTTGGAATGAATTTGGTCATGATACCAAATTGATGTAATTTAGAACAGACTTTGGGGGAGGGGGAGGGGGAGAAGGTTCACCTGACATTTTATGGTGATGTCTAAAATTGCATCTTTTTCTTGGAAATAAAATTCCAAATGAATGTTTGAGCATAGAGTTATAAGTTAGGTTTCATCGATTTTTATGGATAATTTATTGATATTTATATGAATGTAGATCTTGCGTACAGCCTAACTTTTTTTTAGAAAAACAGCATTGGTTATAATAACTCCATGGTTTGAGTGTTTAATCCTCAAAATATGCACAATTTAGCCATTTTTGCATATTGTCGACTTACAGTGTAACCATGCTAACTTCATTTTAGCAGCATTACAGGAAAAGCATAAAAGTAAATAAAAATACATGAATTATATAGGAAAAAATTGTTTATGTTATAAGTCAATTTGAGCTGCATTGGTTTTCTTAGTTGATGCAACCTATCTTTTCATTTCGAATGATATGTTAATCTTAAAATGAGCAAAAATGGACTATGGAGTTAACAGGTTTACAATCTAAGCCGACAATATTTTTTTCACAAAAACTTTTTTTTTTAAATGAATTAAACATGCTCTGGGGAGGGAGGGTAGAGAATGTTACAAAAAAGGTTATATTGGACTTAGCTATAACTGAATGTGTAGTAGCTTACTTTTAAATTCACAAGCAAAGTAATATTCATATCTGCATATTTCATCAATCCATAGTTCTTGAGAATTGACTACTACACAGTCCTCTGGTTCATAGTCCAAGTAATGACCATTTGGCGGTATTCCATTATCTGGTTCATTTTGTTTCCAAGGTCTAAACGTACCAAGAGTTGTATCATCATAATATCTGAAAGTTCCTTCTAGCTGGTGATCATTAATTCCAGCCCAGAATTGAATTGGCACTCCTGCTTTTCTGTAAAACAATGTCATAAAATGAATTAAATTATTTTCTTAATGTGTGAACAATCTTTGTAATATAATTTACCTGTAATTTTCAGCTATTTGTGCTTGAATAAGCGAACTCTTCATTGTTCCTAGTGTTCCTCCAAAGTTTTGGCATTCTAATGAAGCAGAGAGATAGGATTTTTTTGTCAAACTTAGTTGGTAGCAACTATGATTGTGTACTATTCCATTTTCTTCACAACCTACATATTAAAAAAAAATTTAATTTATCATGATGTGAACAATTTTGATTAAGTTTACAAAAATCACACCAATTCTTGTGTAAAATTCACACCAAATTGTTACTGTATATAAAACTAGAAAAATAGCATTTGTGATTTGGAAAAATAAATTCTGTAGCATAATTGATTTTTTAAGTTTTTTCGGAAACTTTTCAATGAAAAGTTTGGATGAAAAGCTTTTAAATGTATTGCACTCATTTAATGTTACAGTGGTAGATTTATAGTTAATGGAGCCCTATGTGCAATTGTATTTTGGAACCCCCAATCAATTAATAATACTACTAGAAACTGTAAACAATGGGCAAAGAATGTTTTTTACCCGACTGCGCGTATATTTTTTACGGTGTACGTACATACTGTATAGGTAAGTAGGCTATGTATTTCTTTGTTCCCTCCTACAAGCTAAAAGATTGATGGATTTTAATGAAAGATGTTGGTGGATTTGTCGTAGTCTCACGAGTGTCACTGAGTATATGCAATCAATTAAAATCCATTATGGCAGACAGCCAAAAGTTTATGCACAGTTGAGTTTTTGTTTGTTTAATGAACAATCTTGTTTAATTATTCGTTTGGTTCTTTGGAAACTAAAAAAACAATTTTTTTTGTTAAAATATCTAAAACTTATTAAATTGAACAACTGAAATTGGGGCTTCTAAAAATTAATATTTACTACTGGTTTACTACGGGTTTATTGTTATTTTTAAAATTTTTTTCTAGAATTTGGCGGCCATCCAGTTGCAGAGGTAGAGTAGGTACTTGGAGTTTAACGAGAGCACCGACCGGCTTTACAGCTATATCATTTTCCATTTGTAGAGGACCCTACTCCTGCGCTTACTGCGAGTACCTATAAATCCACCTCTGAGTGTTTAGCTAACTTATGTTTATCAAAGTAGAGTTTTGTTTGAATTTACTGTAAGTCACTGTTTGTGTAATCAATACAGATACACAAAGCAACCATATTGAACTTAGACTCTAACAAAATGTAACATAATATGGTTTGTTTGTTTTTTAAAAAAGATGGTTATATCACAAATAATACACCTTTGTTAAAAATTGTTGAAATTTTAATTGCAACAGCACAGTACCAGCAGTGTAAATAAAGATGCGCTGTGATAGTGAATAAGTTTGAGCAATGAGTGCTTGGTAAAGTTTTTCTTATTAGCATTGATAAACTGTCAGAGAAGTATGAAAATTATTTTTAAATCTCCAGACAAATGCATAGTAAATAAATATCTTGGACAAAACAGTCTGTTTATTGTGAAAAGTAGTAAGTAGTGAATAAGTATTTTGAAGCAAGTTTCAAGCTGATCAATGCAAACTTCATTTTATTTTTTTTTATTTAATATTATGAAATCACTAATAAAATTGCTAATTTTAAATACAGAAATCTACTACATGCACATATGTATTACCTGAAGGCCATTTGCTTTCCACCATAGAATAAATGATACTACTTAGCAAGTGAAAATGAACAAAATGCCAAGTTTTCATTACCAGTAATTCAACTACCTTACAGTAGTAACACCACTAAAGAAGATGAAGTGAAATCTCTAAAGATGCCTAGCGAAGTTCAAGTCCAAACTTTTCACCTTCCAAATCAACAAAACTTAAATCCAAACTTTCTAACAGATTCATTAGCCAGAGATTTGACACTATCAATGGATCTAGGGATTGAACTTGAATACCACTTGCCATGATTGATGGGCATCCGGTGTCAATGATAAATAAAAAAGGGGAAATTCTTTAAGCAATGTCAGGCAATTGGTTGAAGTTAATTGCGAGAGTGGGGAAAATGTCATAACCTATGTTTTGTGTTTTAATATAAAATATGTACAATTATAAATGTACAAAATAAGATCTTCACATGTATACTTTTGGATCTAACAGCTTGCAAGCAGTCGTTTTTTTTACAAATATACTTTTCAGTTTTTTTTAAATGAAAATACAGTATGGAGATACTGAAATGCTACTTCACAATAATTGCATTATAGGCCTAAAATTTGAAGCATGCATTAAAATTTTTTTAGATTTTTTTTATGTTTTATTTGGATGATTTCTGAATCAGCATAAAAATGCTGATAAAAATCAGCTAGTTACAGAGGTCGTTGAAGTGTTTGATATCAAAAGATAAACCAAGGGAAATTCCCAGTTTTCATTTGGCCAATCGAATTAACCAGTCTTCATGAGATAGTGTATATTGGAATAATGCACATTGTACAGTAGATTACTGTATTATATTTAAGTTTTTTGTTTAAATGTGGTTTATGCAGACATGTTCAGAATAACGGTTTTCATAATAATTCTATATTAAATTCTTTATATTGTACTTAATTCAGTACAATTTATATTTAGTAATAGTTATTTAGTAACTATTTATTTTAACTATTTAACTAGTTATTTAGTAACTACATATTTAAATGTAGTAATCCAAATTTCTACTCGCACCACCAAATGTGAACAAGATATTGAAAAGTGCAGTTTTAAACTCAAAAGAACAACTGATTCTCAAATTATGTTGCAAGAAAAGTGTGATTATTTGGAACAGCAACTTTTAAGTACATATACTGTCATTCACGGAGTTTTTGAACTTCCTAATGAAGACATACAAGCTATTTTAGAAAAATGCTACGCTACCTAGACCTTGATCTGACCATAGAATGCATTGATAGCATCAAAAGAATTGGAACTGTGACTAAAAAACTTTATCCTCGATCCATCCTATGTATATTCAAAACAAACAATGACAAACAAAAGTTTCTACAGGCAAAAAAAGCTATTCCTTATAATCAATTTACGAACGATAAGTGCAAGATTGTGGGGGAACAATATATCATTTATGTCTCCGAATTCCTAACAATAACATATGCAGACTTATCTCGACGTTGTAGACAATTAAAAAAGGAACTTAAAATTGAAAACACAAGGTGTAGCCATGGTAAAGTGATTATAAAAATGTGTTCATTTATAAAGCCTATATGGATAAAAAGTATCAAGAATCTGCAACAAGTGCACACGCTCAATGCTTCTTCTAATGGCGCCACAACGAGTTCATCAGCCAGTGCACTGCTTAAATAATATCTCTGTATTCGAGTGCCAGTATTTATTATTACATGATTATCAACAATATACGCATCTATAAATCAGTGTACAACTAATACTTCAACTTACAATGCTACAAGTGAGACATACATGTGATTTACCTACATGCCAGCTATAAGCAATAGATATGTCGGTATATTAAATTTTAATATACGCGGTTTAAATTCAAAGATTTCCGAATTTGCTGCCTTAATCGACAACTGTGAGAGTGTTATTGATATTTTCATTTTAACTGAAACTTGGGCCACAGATGAAACTCATATAAACTCACCCAACTTTTCTGCTATTCATTTGTTTCGCCAAAACCGGATTGGAGGTGGTATCTCAATATACATTAAATCTAATTTGGATCAACTTAATTTGCATGATCGCTTAATCTGTGATGATTATGAAATACTTATTGTCAAAACTAAGCAATTTTATATTGTTGCGATATATCACCCTCCCAGTAAATCTATATCTAAATTTCTCGATAAGTTGTTTGATATTCTTCAACTAATTACCAAGTATAAGAAACAAATTCCAAACCTTGGTTACTATGTTTGGATTATGCACTGTACCAACTTTGGCGACCAGATATGGTTCAACTAGACATTCCATCCTCGATGTTATTGTCACAGATATTAACTATACAAATGTATCAGTACTAAATTGAGATCTGTCCGATCATCAGCCTATTTATTGTCAACTTGAGACTCGTACTAGTACGGGCATTTGCCCAAATGTGTATACCTTTTCATATAGAAACTATGATAAATGTAATAGAGAGGCTTTTACAGTTGAATCATCTAAATTTGATTGGTTTTTGATCTACATGCTGGATGATATTGACAATTTAACACAATGTTTGATTACTAATTTTATCACGTTATTTGAAATGCACTTTCCTATAATTTCTGTTGTTAAAAGAAAAAAAGTAAAAAATGCTTCCCACCATGGTATAACAAACATATTAAGAAAATTATATTAAAAAAGAATAAAGCTTATCATAGGAAATATTTAATGTTCCCATTCTAATAACGAAAAGTATAAATATTTAAGACAACAAGTCAAGGTTGAAGTAGCAAAAGCTAAAAAAAAGTTCTTTGTTGATATTCAACTAGATACAAATCTTAAATCCTCTTGGACACAACTAAAAAACATTTTCTGGACTAGTAATATCACATCAAAAACCTATCATCTACCTAAATTAATTTATAAAGATCAAAATAGCAAAAACCTCAGCTGAACAATGTAATTTGTTTTCCCAATTCTATAAAAATGTATTGGATATAAAATCTGTCGATATGGATTATCAATATCAAGGTTACGAGATTAATAATCAATGTGAAATTATGGATATTAAGACTGATGAGATAATTGAAATTACGAGGAAATTAAACAATAAAAATGCCAAAGATAGCTATGATATTCCAACTTTTATAATATGTGAAAACAGAATTTTTAGCTCAACCTTTACAATTTTTATTCAATTTATGCCTGATTAAAGGTTTATACCCTGAATTATTCAAGACTGGAAATACTATTTTTTTACACAAAAAAGATGACATTGCTAATCCTATACTCTATTTCACATTAGCTGGCACAGAATTTGCTTGAGGCAGCCAAGGGGCAAGCTAGGTGATCACACCATCT
>JAQIWH010004523.1:0-16738 GCA_034695005.1 Cryptops parisi | reverse complement strand
CACGCTTTGGGGTTGTTCACGTAATATTTGCGGGTAAGAACTCGTGATTGGCCGTCATAGTAGTACACGAAAACACACTTTAAGGACGTGTAAAAGAAAACTTCATATTAATGTTAGTTTCTTATGTTAAAAAACTCCAGAAAACTTTAACTTTATTTTTTTTTTTGTATTTTAATGTTATGATCCATCTTGGTTTTTAACTTCTCCAATATGCAAAAGAAACTTCTTACTGATTTGCTGGTCATATAAAACCACATCAGTGTTGATTTATTTTTAAAATAAAATAAAAAATAAATTTTCATGAGTCATCAATGTTTTGAAACATAATCATAAAACATAGCATATCACTTTACGTAACATATTTCAAAACATACCTTACCACATTTTATTTCTAAAAAAAAAAATCAAACATATAAACTTGCAAGTCTTAACTCACGTTTTGCGAATTTCTCAACTGTTTTTGCTATTTTAAAAAGAAAATAGTAACAAGGTTAACGACTAGACTACGTATTTCTAATTAAATATAAATAGGCTTAACCCCTTTTGGATTTAAGCTATTAAAGAAATAAAGACAGGATTTATCTTTTAAAATGTTCAAAACTATTTTAAGAAATAGAAAAATCACTGCACATTTTTAATTAATTTTTATTATACGCTTTATATTAGCTTCACTTATGAGTGAGTTTGTAAATTTGTGAGTGAGATAGTAATTGAACGTATTCTGTCACAGAATTTTATGATAACATAATGTGTAGTCCAATGGATTAAAAATCGCATAAAGTGAGAACCGCATAAATCGAAAATCGTATAATTCCAATGTGACAAAAATTGCAGAAATCAAATAAAAAATTGCAGAAATCAAAAATGGAATAACTGGAAACTTGTATAAATTGAATAACATATTACTCAAACATCGTATTAAACTAGAGTCGCATTAATATAGATTAATATAAATTGAAATTCGCATTACAAATTAATAACAAATTTTAATTTTTTTTATATATATTTGTTTTGTTTGTTTGTTTGTTTTTATTTTATAATCCAAATGGGATCAAAAGGTATTATACAAATAAATTACAAATTTTATTGGTTACTTCTTTTTCTTCTGTTTTTTTTTTAACAACAAATGTTCATAAATGTTTAAAGCAGTAAAAATCTTATGAGAGAGGAACAAAATATATTGTATACACATAAAAGGAACCAAACAGATGGTCTATTTTTTGATAGTTTTATAAACTCAACTATAATTATTCGCACTCAAATTTTGTATTATTGTATGTTGTATTATTATTCATATCTCAATGAGACGAAAAATAAAACTACGTGTTATAAAATTATAATGAATCAAAATTCGCAAAAATTTAAAATGGAATAACTCAAAACTCGCATAAATAGAAATCAAATTACTCAAATTTCGCATAAATCTATATTCGTGTAAAGCGCTATATATATATAAAGCACATTCTTAAAAATAAAATGTATTTTAATGTACAGTACTTGTTTTTGTAGTTAAGCCCATTGAACTCAAAGTAGTTTTTGCGCATATTTAACATACTATAATCCATCGAGACTATCATTTAACTTTGAATCGTTCCCATCCTCCGTTGTCTCCAATTCCCAAAAATTAAATTACAGCCCGAAAACCCGTCACTTCCAAATCGACGTTCATGAAATTTGATGGCAAAAAAGGGGCGTACATCGATGATATTGACCATTAAATCAGTCACGATGCCTTAAAGGGGTGGCCCAAGGGTGTGTGGGAAAAGTGGGTTGAAGTTGGAACGATACCCCATTGGTCCAATGGAACCTCGTTGTGGCTGATCGATGATGAGCCATTTGGTGAAGATGTGTTAGGTGTCAACCTGTCCTTTGCTTAGGACATGTTTATAGGAAGAAAGCCGGAAGGCGTGATATATTTGAGGCTTGTTAGTTTTCATTGAAATTGAAGACCAAACTCCACGACCTGTCCTAATGATCTCGAAACGCGATGTCACGTGGTTCCTCGTTTTAATGGTTGGACAGCGATCGTTGTAATGTAAAGGATTAGATTCCTGTAATAAATTATCGTTTCCTTTTATCTTAATGCTGAAAACTCGTTCATTCTGCCGACAATAACTTTTCATTGGTTTACGATTTCTATATGCTGAATAAGTTTGAATAAGTTTAAGTTATGTTTTCATAATTAAAAAAGATTAATTTTATAATGGTAACGTTGCTATTAATTAATGTATACATGTTGATATACTTATTATAGAGGGTGTTCATAATGAGATCTAAACATTTGAAAACTTTATTATTTTTCCAGATAAGGTTATAGAAATGTGGTTCTGGTGAAACTTGTGTGGGAATAAAGTATGTGTAGGAATTTTGTAGTGCGTATCAGTACCACGATGTCATTACAGTATTAGTGTTTCTTTCTCGTGATTTATCACAATTATTTTAGATTATAAATTATTGAAAAGCCACAATAAAACACCGATTCATTGGTTTAAATATCAATATATGTTAACTAATTTGAACGCTACTAATTTGAGACCAATTTGAAACAAATTAGTCGTGAATTACACTAGTGCTTTTAATTTATAATTATAAAAACGGTTAATTGATCATTTGAAAGTGAGCCCAGCAACTCAACAAGAATGAACTCGAAAGCTCCCTCCGATGGTTGTTTCCACGCAGTGCACAATTATATAGCAGAAAAGCCCAACCGGGCAGCAAAGCTTTTCCTTAACAAAGCTTCCATGAAACAATAAATTAAAAATTTTAAAAATAAATTTCTGAAAATCAAATAAAGGTTTACTAATTAATAAATATTTTAATACAAAATTCAATAATTTTAATGTTCGTTAATATTCGTATGTTTGTTAATATTTTAGTTTTCATTATAGAATACTATAATAATTAATATAAATAATTCACCTGAAGCGCGAGACGTAACCTGATTCTATTGATGTAGCGTAACCCCATTCTATCGATGTAGCGTAACCCTCTCGATTTTTAACAGTAACCCACCGAATTTGCATAAGTTTGTGTTAGCGTTTCGATGGTAATGCTATCGATGCATGCTATCGATACCACATGGAATTTTCACTACTAAATTCCCCGTGGTTAACATACCTACCACGGGGATACCTACCAAATTTGTGTATTTATTTGTCCCGAGTGCTTTAAATACACGGAGTTCAGTATAACAACGTGAATCAAAGTATTATAGCAATGAGCCGCTGTAATGAAAAAAAAAACTCACTATATTGTCTTCGTGAGAGTTATGTGTTACCACAGCAACACAATAACTAATGTGGAATTAAGAAAAATTCTTCTAACAATACCAACACAAATATAAACATAGTAACTAATGAAATATGTTGATACAAAAGATACAACATAATGACATGATTAAACTACACATAAAATCACATTCAATGGATGGTAGTCGGAAGGGTCGGACTTCCCATCATTAATGATGAGTTTACTGCTAGTATACAATATATGCATACATCGTTACAGTTGCCTTGTCGCGAACAAGAGAACTTGCAAAGAGAGTTCACCATGTTAAATATAAATTTTTGATATTTTCAAAGTACGTATCTGAACTTGCGGTTTAACAACCCAGTCTATATTTTAATGTCATGTTTTGCTGATGTTTCAAGATGCAAATCGAAAAAAAAGAGATACGGATTGAAAAATGTTTTTGATGATTATATGTACATGTAGGAGTTTGTCAGCATTGAAATTGATCGAGAAAACTTGTCACGTGCACGTTGTGGGCGATGAAGATGTACAACAAAGTCAATGGAACGCAACACTGCGTCTGCGCAACCACAAAATGCACACGCGAGCAATCTCGATTTTATAAAGTGAGAGATGGGATCAAAGTTCTGGATTCAAAAAATGTTTTTTCTCCCACGTGTCTATGTGTACGATTGATTTTAATAATCGCTCATGCGTCGCTGGTTTTACAGATCAGGTTGGTTTGTTTGTTTGTTTTTTTTTACTGTGATGCATTTTTCAATTTTTTTTCTTCCAATAACTGCGCACCGTTCTAAATTCAAATTATTTAACCCATGTAAATAAATGAAGAAGAGAAGAAAAAAATATATGAAAGAAATCGGAAGATGAAAAAAAAGAAGAAAGGTAGAAAAGCGAGAAAAAAGTAACATAAAAACGATTGTAAAATGCTATGAATGCTTCATTGCGATTCTTTGCCCATTGACTATGCAGTCAATTTTTATTTTTATTTTTTTTTGTATGGGGATTTTTTCATCCCAACCCTGACGCCAAGTCGGTTGTCGGGATGTCGAAGGCATTTGCTTTATCCCCAGCGGGACATCTCGTTTCCCTTTTTATCCCAGCCAGTCGTGATATTCGTGCGCGAACAATGCGCACACGCGTCGAGCGGAACTAAGCTTCTTAATCGGCTTGCACGCGCAGCTTCGACACGCCATCTACGCACCAGTTGGTAGCGTTATCTCGGCCATCAAGACAGAAATCTTGATATCGGTTCGTTCTCTTTTGGGCTGGTTGGTATTCTTGAGGAAAAGGCAAAATAAAAAGTCTATGTATGTGTTGAACGGTGGTGGTTTAACACACTATTTGCGGTAAAGCAAAGGGTTAACTAACATTTGTATGGATTGTTGCAATAACCGTGTTAAGTATCTTTACGCCACGAGAAAAGTTTAATTATACAGGGTATCCACCATTGCATAGTCATTCAGTTGAACAGGAAATGTTGGCTTTTTGTCGGGATGAACAGTTGACCACTCTATAGAACTGACAACCAATGCAAAGTTGGTATTTCTTGACATGAGAAGAGAAATCCCATATTGAAGGGTGATAGTTTTACACAATGTCTGTGGTAGAACAAACTGCATGGGTTATTAAGACAAATAGGGGTTGAGTATGAATGTTAAGATCCATACTGTTTTATTACAAACTGACAGCAGCAACAACAACAAAAAAGGAAACTTTGAAGTTTGACTGTTTTTTTGAGACTAGAATGAACATTCAAATCCTCATTATATAAAGCTTAGATTTTTCCTCAATTATATGTTCAATCGCGATTTGAATGCACTTGTTATAGGCTACGTTGCGTGGTGATTGGTATCATGCTAGAGGACTAGTTCACCAAAGCTTCTTAGATTCGTGGTAGACTCGAGAATGTGCCATGAACCCATTTATCACATACTCTTGTTTACCGATATTCACCACATGGGTTTAAAGTTAACATTTTGGGAAAGTTTTTCTTTTTGGGTTTTATGCTCTATGGACGCTGGATCTTAGTTTTGACGCTTAAAAATATGGACCCTAAGGTTGGCAAGGTCTTTTTTTTTTGTGGATAGTTCTTGGGTGAAGCGTAAACACATTCATTTCAATAAAAGCGCTAGACCTTTTCATTTTCTTTGGCTTGTCCATTGTTCTTACTCTTTCCTGTACCCGAGATTTTGGGTGACATTTCTCTGTCACAACTAGCACTATTTTAAAATAATCATTTCGTTTTTTTTTCTAATCGTGGCGAGTTGAGTGTCAAAATAACAAAAATAACAGCCAAACAAAAAAATACAACAAAAACAAAAATGGAAAAGACAAAGAGAAAGAGAACAAAAGAAGTTGAATAAAAAGACGGATGGATTGTTAAAAACAATGAAAAAATGGAACATAAAGTGTTGGATTTTCACACAACCTGCGACACGTTTAATCTTTAACACAATGTTTTCTTTTAATGTTTAACAAAGATGAATAAAATGAAAATAACTGGGGTTACCGGATGTTAGATTTGGGCGAAAGTTTGTTTTGTTTTACAAAGATACCTTGTGCACATTTACTTAGTGAAAGTACTGTATATTTAAATTCAACTACTGTATACTGTTAATTGGAATCGGTGTAATTTGATGGGGGAAAAATTGACGTGTAAACTTCCTTTAGAGTCAAACTGTAACCCGGTTTGAAAAGATAACCCTGAGATTTTAAATCTTGTTAAATCCAACACAAAAAGTGTACCGAAAGGTAGTACTGTAGTACGTATTAAAAACGGAAAAAAAATTAAAATAAACCCATAGACAAAAATTATGGTGCTGAACACACGAAGTTCTCGCCTAGAGTTAAAAGTTTTTCTTTGTTAGTTGTTCTGTAAAACAAAAACAAAAATCCAATACTACGAAAGAGTTTATGTAGGGGGGCGAAAGTTGAAAGACGAACCGGAAGGGGTGAAAACAGTTGCTTAGCAACGAAACTGATCACTACGTGACGGATAGGCGAGGGGTCGGTGGGAGTAGAGACGAGGCAGTCTATTGCTACAAAAAGAGTCTTGTCGACAGGAGCCAAAGGGCATGACAACTCATGGGATTCAGGGAAGCCAACAACACATTCACGGTGGACGAATAAAGTAAGGATTGTAGACTCGGATGTTACACGGTTGATATAAAAATGAGAAACCAAAAACAAACGAAAAAGAAAAATTGGAGGTAAGATAGTCGAAAAAATGAGAAAGTTGACGTTGTTGAAAGATTGACGAGTAAACACGGTGGATAGACTTGCAATGGAGGAAGGGGAACCTAACGAGGAAGAGACACGTGAGATGGACTGCGAGTTGAACCATTGTTTAACTAGCGTATCATAACAAAATTAATGTCATTATTATTAAAATCACTATCTGCATTAAAAACACCACTTTTCGTCAAAATCATGAACGCTTTCTTTGTTTTCATCATCAAATACTAAAAACAAGTAATTAAAAAATCGGCATTTTTGATGACCACTTTTACAACACCGTAGTCACTGAAACAAACACGTGGAGATATATTTTTGACTGAAATATGTTAAGTGTCTATTTAGATGGATCAGTTTTTCACTCTGAACAATGAACAGCCGCTCACGTGAAGTAGTACACTCTTAAATAAGTAGAAAACTATATATATAAGACACAAGCATTTATCTTTGTGTAGGCCTACAACAATATGTGGTAGCTTGAAATGGCTTGAAATGTAGGTATAGCGTCAGCAAACACTTTTCGATGAAAAACAGACCCTTCGTGTGACAAAATCTTTAAATTGACTGAGCATTAATCCGTCTAAACTTGATAGAACAAAACATTTTACGACCCAAGCTTATGTTCAAAATTTCAACTCTGTAGGTCATCGAGAACCTACCAAAAAAGAGCTTAAAAATGTTGAACCACTTTGATCTCGAAGTAAGTTAAATAAAAGAGGTTAAAAATTCAGACAATATCGTAACATCTTAAACATTTATATCGCTGTTTAAGAGTTTTCTGTGAATTTTCAAATTGCAGTAAATTAAAGTATCTATCACCTAATTTAGCGACATACTTTTTCTAACAGCACTTTTTTTAAAATTTTAACGTCATGACTCGAGAAACAATTTTCAAGCTAATTTTCAAACAACTTAATTTTCAAGTTTTCTTTTTTCTTGTCGCTTTTTGAATTCTACGTTTGAAATTTCAAGCAATGATTTTCAGATAAATAATTTTTTGAGTGCAATATCTTAAATTTTCATGCGTGGTCATTTATGCACTGGAAATAATTTATCTAATGGCACACTTCAATCCCCACGCGAACCGGATAAAAACGAGCTGTTACCGAATTACATAGCGTGATAAAAACGTTACAGCGCTGTAGTGATGCGTTTATTCATAAGCCCTCGGGGAAATAACGCGGAGCCAAATTATCTCCCAGATTTTCTTACGAAAACTCTAGAAAAAGACTAGACCCCCAGACGAAATAAATGGATACTTTTCTCTGTCTACTAACGCCACCTGATATTTCAGTTACAACTGCACACAATCAAAATTGCTCACGGTTTCGTACCTGACTGCTGACTGGTCTATTTCTCAAACCCGTTTGCCATTGCTACTAAGCACCAGTTTATGACCACTTTATTCGACCTAGGAATGGTAGTTTCATACCAAGAGTAATTAAAGAACCCACTGTCGACATGCATTTGTGGCTGCGACTCACTGCCTGCCTCCATGTTGGACCCCATCAACTGTTTTGATTAATGATGACCTTAAGAGTTTCTACACTGCATCGCCAGCTTAAAAACCAAAAAGTAGTTCAATAAATAAGGAAATAGTTTCTCTAAAAAGTTTATAAATTATACAAGATTTGTTCAACTACAGTTGGACAAAGATGTGTGACTACATGAATCAAGCCAAATCCGTTTTCAGAATTTTAGCCAAACCGGACGAAAGCTTTAGGAGACCGAGGCTTTATAAACACTATGGTAACCGTGTTATAATTTATTATGGTACATTATAACATTGTTACCATAGTGTTTATTTATGGATAACAATGTTTTAAGCTAATTTTCATTTTTTTAAAAATAGTTTTTGTTACGAATTTGGATAATTGGAGTTCTACACTATACAGGGTGTTCTAAAAAAGTCCGTTTGTCTGTTAATACTTGAAATAGCTAATAAAATATAAGAATATATTCTGAGTTTTGGATATAACATAATCTTGAGAGGGACATTTCCAATGGTGTTAATTTCATTGATCTTGAAATACACTTTTAAGGTCAACTATTTTAAAATTATAAATTACAAGTTGCAGGTACCAAGTCATATTTATAAAGTTCTATGCATTAGTTTATTTAGTCAGAATCTACACTCCGTTCATTTTTCCAATTATCTGAAAAAATTATCTAACAATACTGATTACAACGCGACATGCTACTACTGCAGCAGCTTCACTTCATATCACTATTTTCATGAAGTGAAAGTGAATTTAGTTGTTGGTTAATTTAAATACGAATTTGCCTAAAAAAAAGTTGCTTAACAACTATTGTAAAACTACGTTTGCTGCATGGCAATAATGATGTACAGTGAAATTGTTGTCTACAATTCATGGTTTAGCATTTTAAAACGACGACCTTGAAAAAATATTTGAAAATCAATGAAAATAGCACCCCTCAAAAAATGTTATAGCGCAAACACAGCGTTTTCATTATATTAGCATTTTGAAGTGTTTATAAGGAAAAGAATACGTGAGACATCCTGTAAGACATTTTAAAGTTATGCTTACTTTTACATTTGATTACACCCGTTGTTAAAAATATTATCAAAAGTACCAAATATACATAAATTTGTGTCCGTTCAACAAATGTTAAATGATAACCTGCAGATAATCGCTAATGGACGGAAACTTTTAAATTAAAAGTTCCAATTTCTGTCTACTATAATATAAAATCTCCTCACGTAGTGTTGCGTTTTCTTAGTATTGAAGCTCGTTAGCTATCGCTTCATTTTGAAAACGCTTTTCTTGAAGTTGCGATTTTCCCATTTAACACAGAATTCGTGATGAGTAACTTCCGGTTCCAGAAACAGTGTCCCATCTACAGATGGCCGGAAAAGAGGCATCCGTATCAGCCCAGGTGAAGCAATAAAGAAAAGGAAATGAGTTGGAAAGCGAATCGACAAAGAACATTATACACACCCTGTATTTTGATGCTGCTTCTTGTCTGGCAACATAATGAAAAAGAATTGCTAACTTCATTAAGTAACATTATCATTGAGTCCATCAGTACTGAAAACAACGGAACAGGAAAAAAACTCATAGCTTACTTTACCAGCAACAAAGTGCAAGAAATAGATAAAATGAGAAATAAAAAATAACGTGTTTTTGAATAAAAAAAAAGTTACACACTATATTAATCTGCACTAAACAAAGATACACGTTTTAATTATTGCCAAGTAAAAATTTCGGCTAAAATACAAAACTTTTAATACCGTGCTAAACTTTAAATTTTGTAAACGAGTATAACTAATTTTGGCTAGAGTGATATAGTATGGTTAATATAATTAACAACTAAAAGATCAAAATTTAGTGCTTGTTTGTTCGTCCAGCTGGTTTCGTCAATCATTTTAGAAGGCGTTAGTAATTAATGCAACATCGTTAATTTTCGCTACTTTTCCTAATGAGTAATATTTTTAACATTGTTCGACCACTAATCACACGTCATGGATCACCTTCTCTATTGACGACTACCATGAAGTGAAACCACATCATTTGGATGTGTATCCACACCGAGAGATTACTGATCACGAGGCGTTGCTCAACGAGATAAGGTTTATTTGTGATAATCGCATTGGAACATTCCCATGGTTCCCTCGTTGTTGTTCTTCCATTTAACGAAATTCAATTCCGCGACTCCAAAACTCATTGAGAGTGAGAGTGATGACTCCCATCGTGCAGATGATTTTGAAAACCCCCTCTCTGTTTGTGAAAACTGAAAGCTAAGTGGAAGAAATTATGGTTTATCGATAGTTAGTCTCCAGCTGTTTTAGAGTTTATGAGCAAATGAGTTCATAACTAAATTAGGCTTTTATCTTTATCGTGAAAAAAAAAAGAACCATCATTAGATTAAGCTGAAGTAACCAAGGGATAGATTTTATTAAGGGAATCTCTTATTTTAAACCATATAAAAGACATGTTGCTCTCTGTTTGTCGAAAAATATTTCATGACAACGATTAAAAATACTTAGCACACAAATAACACCATGAGAACAAGAGAACAATGTCTTCACGTGCTACAGCATGAGTCACCGACTAGTATGATTAAAAAGCAGTGCCGTTATGTTTATTTTGCACTTAGTTTGAAATGAAAAAATGAAATGAAATGAAAACTATTTTTTATTTTGTATTTATAACTTGGCCAGTCTCTCCCACATACACTTTATGTATGTAGGAGAGACTGTAGTGCTGTTATTGTGATAACAGCACCCAAACTACTCCCTCCACAAACCGTTTTTATAATTAAATCAATGAAATGTAGACATACGCGAGTGTAAACAAGAAACCAGAATCTTCCTTTTAATTTCTTCTTAACAACACCAGGGTGAGTAATTGCTTATAAACAGATACTCGCAAATACTTTCCCTAATGTAAAGAGTATAAAAGCCATGTCAGCAAACTTTATAATTAAATTTGTAAACTAGACAATATCTTAAGTTTTCTGGATTTTTCTCAACTTAAGTTTCAAAGTTCGTAAGAAACTAGCCCAATATCTTAGGTTTTCTGGATTTTTCTCAACTTAAGTTTCAAAGTTCGTAAGAAACTAGCCCAATCGGTTTTAAATCTTGCGCGTACAATTGTACGCGCAAGAGACAGACGTTAACCCCATATATCTACAATGCACTTTTCTTAAAAGCAAACTTTTTTTTTTGCAATCCCGATTTACTTACTGAGCCTTTCCACATGACCTACCAGCTTTCAATACTCCCAACCGTGTCCCCTGGTTAACTGTAGAGTTGAGTTTATAATGGACCAAACCTACCAACTGAAAATTCTGCCACAAATTCATGGCATTTATAGGTTTTTTTTGTTTTGAAATGAGCTTGCTGTTTTCACGGTAACGTTTTTTTACTATGAGTAATTTGGTTTGTTTACGTGTAACTAGGTTTAAATCTTGGTTTGTTCACTTCGTTGGTTTATATGTTAAATTGTTTATGTTAGCAACGTCAACAGAAAACTCTTGCTTGTTGGTAAGGTCTTAGAACTACACCAACACAAAACACTTGCTAATCTTCTAGCGTCAGAACTATACAACTAAATGGTGGTCGGTTAATTGAATATAGTACCGAATTTGAAAGTTTGTATGTTATGCACTTTAAAGCCCATTTAACACGTCAAACTTTTTCAATACGTCAGAAAAATAGTTGCAATCCATGAAATTTGATTGAAAAAAGTTTGATTGTAAAATGGGCTTTAGGCCGATCAGGACCAAATTTTGCATAGTTACTCTTTAGGATATATCGGAATTATGCAACGTGTTTTTAGCCCCCTCCCGTCCCCAATACACCCAAACTCCAACTACACAACTGGTAGCTATACTGCAAGACTAACATGTTTTTCCGTTTGTTTTTTCTGTTGTTATATTTCTACGTTTGGTAGTACGTGGAACAGTGCTTTTATAAAAAGAAACATTTTAAAAATTTGAACAGCTGAGCATTGAACAACAGCAACATATCAGCTTTGAATATCACCCGGAAAACGCTGGATAAATCAGCTACCGGTAGTTGATTACCAACGTTTCATAGCTTAAAAGTTATTTAGTAGTAGGATACACGTAATCACTTCATATATTTTTGTGGCGGATCAGCTCGATGTTTCGCTCATTGTACAATACGCTTGCGATAAACAACAACGCGAAAGTTGTTCTAAATAAAGCTGTACAAACTGAAATTGCACAAGAAACATCAGGGATATCTCGATTTGTTTTCTAATAGACCGATGTTTTTCGAGGTGTCCTGAGAGAGAAAATAAAACAACTGGCTTTCACAGATATTAGCCACACTTTTTTTTTGTTGATAATTGAGCAATCGTCATTCTTCTCTCTCTTGTGGATAGAAAAAAAGCTGTTCAAGAAATCAGTTTTATTTCCTTTCGCTATTGTTATCTTTTTTCCTGAAAAGAAGCCCTTGGGAGGAGGGCGAAACTTGGACGTTGATAAAACTTTTATTCTATCCGGCTAGTAATAAAGTCTTAATTTCTTTATCACCAGTAAGATAATTACACATGTAGTGTTTTTTTTGACACAAGTACTTTTGTACCTGTTCCAAATGCTAACTTGATCTATATGTCAATTGAGAAATCCCAACTGGGTATTTTTTTTTTATCATTGACCCCACCCACTCACCATTACATTCTTCTTTTGAAAGACCATTGGCGGTTTCCAGGGGGCACCATGTGGGTTTCTATCAACCATGAATCATGTGACAGGTAACGATGGCTGAAATCTTGATCAGGTAAACGGAGAAACCATTTTCCACTCGTTGGCATGTAAACGGGTTTCTTACAAACCATTGGTGTCACTTCAGTTTTATAAAAATTGCTTTTCTTCTACACGTGCTTTTTTTTCTATAGCTTTTATACCGGGTGTCTCAAAATTCACCATCTATTTTGAGAAAATTTCAGAAAAACGAAAGTATGTATTCCCAAACCCGGTGAAAATATATGACAACAATCATCAAGAAACTCCAAATTTTGAATCGACGAAGTGACAGGGTTACGGGCGCCTGGATACAGCTTTATACTGCATCTACATCAGAATTCATTGAAATTTTAAAAAGAAGCTTAAGATTTGGCTAGTCATTAGTTTACTAAGAGTAAACACGTCAATAATGACGGGAATGGCCCAGATAAGTATCACATGATGCTGATCAACCAATACTTATTGACGTAATATATGTGATGTTTCTTAACCAGTGGTCATTGAGGTAACAACCAGGCATTCACGTGTGTTGCCATGGAACAGCGAACCCAAGCAGTCACTGTTGCCAATCACTATTCCCAATTACAGTGGAATTCTGTTTTTATAATCACGGATAATATTATTAATAGACTATTGTTATTATCAGTTGGTCCAAAAAACCCTGTTTAATGTTGTATATTCATCGCTTAATGTTATCAGCCGGCTACTGTTATCAAAAAGCATCTGTTCCAAAGTGATTACAATAACTGGATTCTACTGTATATAGAAAATATCTGCGTGTAAACCACAGTACTTACAGTCCTTGAGTAATCTAAACTCTGAATTATCGAAGTAACGAGTTATGGGCCTTTGGGGGGCAAGAAACTTTGTTGTGTTGAGTGAACCCGGGATCTCACTTGAGAGCGAGGTTTTTTTTTTTCATTTAACTTTGGCATTAACAGGATCTTTTCTCTATTTTTAGTTTACTTTTTCTCACTTCTTTTTACTACTTTCACCCCCAATTTTACTTTTTTTCGCGCATTTTCTTTTTGTGTGTAATTTTTTTTTTGCACTTTCCACTCGTCCAATCTCTTTTATTCGGGGTGGAAGGATTTCCCCAAAATCTTTTCTTTCCCCTCCATAAATCCCGGCTCACGACAGGAAGAGCTGGAAATCCCTCGTGCGCAGGAAATAGGCCACCTCTTCCGGTCCTCGAATTGCTGTGAAAGCGATATTTTTACCCTTACATAGAAAGAACTAGAAATGATATTTACCATATTTTGTATATAACTGTACGGAAAGTTTGTGAGGATCGAAATGAGACAAGCTTTTAGTGTCTAAAGAGACTGCAAATGTTTTATAATATATCTTATAGCCTCTATATTACATCGATCAATATCATATATAGTCTAGCATTATAATATTTTCAAGTTCAGACGTTATAGTATTTAATAATTTTGCAATATTATTTTAGAATATCTCCATATTAGCTTTTTGTAAGTCATCATAGAAGTTGATTGAGACAATAATATTTTTCTATAATTTGATTTATATTATCTCTAAGTACATGAATTTATTTAGTTTCGAGATTACCACATCTACAGAGATGCTTATTATATGATACAAAAGTTCGTTTGTCATGCGAGTTATTATATGCAATTTTGATAATACGTGACAAACACACTTTCTAAATGTTCGTTATATGCGAAAACATTTTGCTATTAATCGATTTTGTTAATGTGAGAAAAAAGTTTTCAAAATGCTCGTTATATGCGTGAAAATGTAACTTAATTATGCGAGTTATTAACAACCGATTTAACTATTATGTGGCAGAGAAATCCCCCCTAGATGTTCGTTATATGCAAACTTGTTTTGTAGTAATGCGATTTGGTGCTGTGGTGCACAAGTGACTGAACACTGCACAAGTGACAGTGCATTATGTCTCTGAAAATTTCGACATGATGCATTCTTTGGCGTATACAGAGTGTTCCAAAAAGGTCTGATCAAATATTAACCACATGTTACGCAACAAACATGTAAAAACGTCATATAAACATGGGTCCGGAACTGCTTCCTATTGGAGATAGCATAGAATTACGTTTTTGACCGATACTTCCGAGAAGTCCGGAGTGGGGAAACCATTTTTCGAACCCATTTCCAGACCAATGTTTATTTATACTCCCTGTTTGGTTTTGATGCGCAGCATCTGTGGTTAAAATTTGTCCAGACATTTTAGGAACACCCTGTATAAGATTCACTTGGAACTTGACCCTCACGTAAATCGATGATTTTCTGTATTCGAATGACAATTTGTAAATTATCTTAGTTAATATGAAGTTTTAAAAGAATTTTTTTTTAACCGAAAAGGAAATAAACATTTTTACTTAGATATTACGATTGGTGACATTTTATTTTTACTTGAACAAATAAAATTACAAATGAAAAACTCGTGAAAGTATTGTTTTTTTCAGACATTCAACAAATGACAAAAAAGTTTTTTTCTTTTTGAAGATTGCCTAACTCGAAGATGAACTTCTTATCGGTCCTAGAAAAGCACTTTATGGAAATTAGATTTCGTCAAGGATTTGTAAAGGAAATTGCCATCTCATTTATTGCAATTTTTTTCTTAAATATATGTTTGTTGAAAAACAAATAATCCAACACAATTTTACTTTAAACATCAACAATCTTGGTTTTGTTGTCTAGTTGAGATCTTGATAACGAAAAATCTGACGTTATCATAACTTTTTAGGCTTCTTTTGCATTCAAGAATAGACTGATTTCTATGATAACAATTGACACAACAAAATACCACGTTTTTTGATGGTCATTTACAAAGTTTATTGTGCTCAGTGTCAACGAGTGTACTGAAAGTAGAATAATGAATTGTAAAGTTTATTCCATTGGTTCAAAGAAATTTTTTTCTTGTTTCTATATTGCATTTCACAAATTTCATTTGAAAGAAAAAAAATAGAATTTTCAGCATTTGTGATATTATTATTTTTCAGTTTGGCTATGAATTAACAATGAATTTGGAATTGAACATTTGGTGAGTGGATTGGCAAATTTTGTGTAAAACATTTCACACACGATCTATGGAAAGCAATCTGCGACTTGCGAGTTTTTATTAACTCGATTTTACATTGGTAGCTAGATTGGAGACAATTAAGAAACAGCCTTTTAGCGTAGAAATTTTTTGTTATATTTTTTACTTTCTTTATTTTGACTAAAATAAAGAAATCTCTTAAGAAGTAAGGGGTGAAAATTTTATTATTTTTTTTTTTTTTTGGTTCTGTTACTCCCAATTTCTTTTTTCATTTTCGAGTTCTGCCGCAAATTGATGAGTTCTACTGCTAATGCTGTTGAGAAAACCGCCTTTCTGTTCATTATTCTTGCTTTTGCTCAAGATTGGAATTTCATTGATTGGACTGATGGGAGATTTCAAGTAGGGAATGTAAAGTCTCGATAAAACCTTTTGTTCCTTAGGCGTGGAAAAAAATTCGACTTATTGCCTGAAATTATATTGGATACCAACTTTCAGGGTTTCAAAATTTAACTCTCGTAGTGAACCTCGAACATTCAAAATATTTATAAAAATTCACTGATTGTATACAATTGAAAGACCTGGTGTAAAAAACGTGTTACTATCATTTTTACAATTTTAAGGAAAAAACGTTTAAAAATCTGAACTTGCTTTGCTATCAATGAGCTAATTCAAACGTCTTGATCTGATATCTTTGCACATATTGTTGTTTTGATTAAAATTATTCGTAAGGAAGGTAGAATTGCACTTAGCATATTCGAAAATGCTTTTAGGACAATACTTGATAAAAATGTTACTTAACACTCTTTCACACCAGACCCTTCAATTAATGATTTCCAAAAAAATACTAGATTCCTCTGTTGTTTTGCAACTATTATGAAATACATGAATAGAAGTTTTGTTTTTATGAGTGTTATTATTATACTCCGTGTCAGCTAACTATGGATTTAGTTTCATCTGCGCAAGTCTCGCGTCAGTCTCGTTGTAAGACGT
>JAQIWH010004522.1:0-16740 GCA_034695005.1 Cryptops parisi | reverse complement strand
TTGGTAAGTCTCGTGATTATTTTAGCCAAAAGTTAAAAGAATTGAAAGAACAAAAACACACTTTTAGTAAACATGCGTCAATTCCAAGTAACGCTTTGCTTGCATCCTTCAAAGTAGCATATAGAGTTGCCAAATGTAAAAAGCCTCACACCATTGCAGAAGAACTGATTCTACCAGCTGCAATAGATATGGTGAATACTATGATCGGTGAATCTGCATGTAAACTGCTTTCAAAAGTACCTTTATCGAACAATACCATCAGTCGTAGAATTACACACATGGCTGAAGACCTCAATGATCAATTGGTTGAAAGATTGAAAGGGAAGAAATTCGGATTACAGCTGGATGAAGCCACCGAGAGTAACAAGGATGCTCATTTGATTTGTTACGTACGGTTCGTAGATGAAAGTAAATTTGTGGAAGATTTACTTTTTTGTAAAAGTATTACTGCAGGTACAAAAGCTCAAGACCTGTTTGAGATTATTGATAGCTTCATGACTGAAAACGATTTAGACTGGAAAAAGTGCGTTGGCGTCTGTACCGATGGTGGTCGCTCTATGGGTGGCTCCTATGGAGGATTGCAGGCCCTCATATGTAGGAAAGCCCCTGATGCACTGTGGATCCATTGCATAATTCACAGAGAAGCTCTTGCATCAAAGTGCCTGAGTTCTCCACTGAATGTGGTCTTGGAGTGTGTGGTGAAAGTGGTGAACTTTATAAAAACTCGGCCACTGAAAGCAAGATTTTTCCAAAAACTATGCGATGATATGGGAGCAGAGCACACATCTTTATTGTATTATTGCAGCTTGCGATGGCTCTCCCGTGGTAATGTTCTGTCCCGTGCATGCAAATTACGACATGAATTGTACATTTATCTCGAAGAAGAAAAACATGAGTTTGCTAAATGCTTTGCGGATACAGATTTTTTAACTAAATTAGCATATCTATCGGATGTGTTTGAAAAATTGAACATGTTAAATCTCTCTACAGGGAAATAATATGTACATTTTGAAACTTGTCGTAAAGATTTTAGCATTCAGAAAAAAATTACACTTATGGAGACGAAAAATGACTGAAGATAGTGGCCAAGACTGTTTCCCTCTGTTGCAGCAGTTTGTGACATCAAATGAACTTCATTTGTCTTAAGATATAATATCTGTTTTTGAAGACCACTTGTCCAACCTTAGTGAATGGTTTGGAAAATACTTTCAAGAGGATAATGTGGAGAAGTTTACATGGATTCAAGACCCATTCAAGGCCAAGGCTCCATGTGAATTTACTACTGCAGAAGAAGAACAACTTATTGAGCTGTCTTGCGACAATACACTTAAAGCACAATTTGAAAGCATGGAATTAACTGAGTTTTGGATATCACTGAAGAATGAATATCAGCTGCTTGGTACTAAAGCTCAGCGAATCCTCATTCCATTTGCGACGTCATATCTTTGCGAAGCTGGATTTTCGGCAGTCACTGTGATAAAAACCAAGTACCGTTCAAAACTCAACGTGGAACAGGAAATGAGGGTGGGAGTGTCTAGTTTCACTCCAAGATTTGAAAAAATGTGTAATGAACAACAAGCTCATCCATCGCACTAATTGTGATTATTAAAAATAAAAATAAATTTTTTTTTTTAAATTATAAATTGACTTATTTCATTTATTCTTTATGTAACCTAACTGCACAAAAACTAAACATACATACATAACACATTGTGTTAGTAGGTGTTTTTGTCAGGGGAGCCGTGAAAAAATTACAATATACAAAGGGTGTCACGAACCAAGAAAGTTTGGGAACCACTGCCGTATGGTGCTCAGAAATAATGTGACCGAGGAAAGGCACCTCTCTCGCAACGAATACACACGTTTCCATGTTGAGCGTTAAACCAGCGACTTGCAGACGTTGGAAAACCATGTCCAAATCGATGAGATGTTGTTCAAATGTTGGCGAGTGTATCAACAAGTCATCCAAGAATGCGGTGGCAACATGGTGTGGAATGTCTCCCAGCACCCGTTGCATAAGTCGTTGGAACACTGCGGGGGCATTGCACAACCCAAAGGGCATTCGAACCCATTCAAACAATCCATCGGCGGTGGCAAACGCTGTTTTAGCAATTGCGCTCTCGTGAAGCGAAATTTGCCAATAACCTGCCGCCAAATTAAGTTGATTTGGCGATTGATTTAATCAACCGTCGAAATGAACTTGGAGCTGGCCAGATTGTCAAACACCTCTTCTACCTGTGGCATCGGGTACCTATCCGGTGTGGTGTGGGCGTTCAGCGCGCGAAAATCGATGCAGAAGCATTTCTTTCCTCCTTTCTTGTCCACAAGAAGTGCTGGGCTACAGTACGGTGATCGAGAGAGGCGTATCACCCCTTCTTTCAACATCGCCTGTACATGCTCCGACATCAGCCTGCGCTTTTCGGGGCTCTTGTCGCCATCGACGCTGGTAAATTGGAGGGTTGTCACCCGTCTCAATTTTCATCTCCACCAACTTCGTGCAGCCCAGCTTTCCCGAGAAAAGGCATTCATACTTAGCCATGACGCTAGTCAAAGCGCTCTTCTGGGATGCGGATAATTCGCATGGCACAGCTCGAGGCGTTCCACGCTCAGGTAGCTCTGGCCACGCAGTCGTTCGAAGTACTTGATGAATTTGGGAAGACCGTAAACGTACCGTCTCGTCTACCAAATCAAGGTTTACACCAAGTTTCTTCATAAATGGGCGACCAAGGATGAGTGGAATGGACAAGCGGTCGACGACGATGAAACGGCCGCGACGCTCAACTCCTTTGACGGTCACAGCGAGCTCGAGTTCACCTAGAACCCGAAATCCACTGGCATTCGCCGCCGTTAATCGAACTGACGTCGGCTTCAATCTCTCTAGTGCCGCGGGTGGACACGCTGACTCGACAATCACGTCTATACCAGCACCGGTGTCCAACTCCGCTTGCCTCCAATGCCCTTCCACGTTAGCCCAAACGAAAACGAAATCGGGGTGGAAGGGTGGTGGCTCGCGACTATTCCTGCTTTCGTCCGTCGCCGTGACTCCACACGGCGTTAACGGCTCGTTCGCAGGTGTGTTCGACCACTCATTCGTGTACGAAGGTGACGTCGGAACGACAGTCGCCTCATCAATACTCGTTGGAGAGTCGCCTAAAAATTCGGTCGAGGGTTGCTCCGACATCTCCTCGATCATCAAGTCAACGGAGCCAGCACAAACGCTCACCGAAGTGGCGGGCTGTTCCGGTGGGTCGCTCGGCGACGTGCCTCCTTTCTCGTCGGCCAGGTTTGCAATGCGGCTGCCGAGAACGGTCGGAGTTATTCCGCTCTCGGCGCGGCGTTTTCCGAGCCACTTGCTTCGGGAAAAGACGCGCGCAGTTCTTCCGGCAAACGGTCAAACCATTCCGTGTTCGCGAGCAAGTGGACGGCAGTCGTAACACGACTGGGGCAGGTTGCTGCGAGATGCCCGGGAGCGTTGCACAAAAAGCAACGACGGTCGACAGCTGAGCGCGGGTGCGGTGGTGCCGCGATGTTACGTGGCGGTGCACGATCGACGTCGGCTCGGCGAGGTGGTTCCTTCCTCTCCGGCCGCGGTGCCGGTTGCTCAGCAATATGAGCGTCACCGTAATCCTCCAGATCACGCAACAAATCATGCACAGTGGAGTAGGGAAGCGCACCCAGACTCGGCTTGATTCCTACTGGCGCTTGGCCGAGTAGAATTTTCAGCTGCTGTCGGTCGGATGGCGGTTCCTCGGTCAACGCGAAAAGCGCTACAGTGGAGTGAACCCACTGCGCGTACGTCTCTCCACGAGACGGGCGTGACACGTAAACCTCTCGCATTACGTCCATGTCGTCACGAATGCCGGCGAAGTTTTTGAGTAGGCCACGACGAAGGTCTGCCCAGGTATGCAGGCTCCTGCCTTGGGTGAGGTGCCACTCCAAGGCTCGTCCTTGAAGTAAATCTACGGCTACCAGGAAGATGTCGTCGTCGTCGTACTCGTAGCGACGGCCGAAAGCCTCGACGGCAGCGATGAACTGACGCGCTTTCGCCGTCCCCTCGTGACCGGTGAGTGGCTGCAGTTGGGGCGGTGGCTTGACGGGTCGCCTTCCGCCACGACTCGAGCGTAGCGAGCCGTCGGGAGTCTCTTGTCGAGCAGGAGTAGGACGTAGACAGCGCGCCAGTTCGCTTACCAACTGTGTGTTAGCAGCGGCCAGAGCGGCGGCAAAAGCGGTCCACTCGCCCGGTTGACTCGGTGCAGCGACGAGTTCGACGCTGTGCTCTCGCTCGGGAGGCGCACGTTCTTCCTGTCGGTCGTCGTTTGACTCCATTCGTTCCAACGTTGGTGGAGTCGTACTATGGTCTTCAGTGGAAGGACCAGCGTCGAGAAGTAGTGTGGAGTTTGGACGGGTGTTAACCACTGTACCTTCCATGACTACGTTCTCGTCGGCACCGTTCACATCACCTACCTCTGATAGGGATTTCGCTCGACTCCGAGTGATAACTCTTGAGGTCATAGCGAGCAGAGGTGGTTGGAACGTGAAGGAAATAAAGGGAGTAGGAAAAGAAAGGGACAAGAAGAAAGTGGAAAATTAACACTAAGTTCGACTTTACTTCTTTTACTTCGAGTAGAATCCACGGACGGGCCACCAAAATGTTGTGAACTGCTCTCCCGTTGGCGGTTGTCTAGGGGACTTTTATTTGCGGGAGCAGTCCAACAACATTGAAGAAATAAAAATACGGAAAAAAAAAGAGAACAAGTAAAAATAGAAAAATGTAATTTATTCTGGGAGAACAAAATAAGAATCAAAGGAAAATAAAATAAACAAAATAACAATGCGCAGTCTTCTTCATCAACAAGAGTTGAGTAGAGAGAGAGGCGGTGGAGTCGGAAACGACCCAACAGGACCTACTGTATGCCTGGCCTTCCACACGCCCACGCACGGGTTTCCTGTCCTAGAGTCGTCGGGCGTGTCGTGCACCAAAGCCGAGCCTCAGTTAGATCCAGTCAAAGTCAAAGGTCCGCTCTCCACCGTGCCTCCAACAAGTCTCCTCGAGAGCCAATCTGCTCTCTCTCAGTCTGGTTTCCTTTTCTCCCGTGACGTCACGTTGGTCAGTCTTACTTGTCACGAGAGGGGCAAAAAAGGGTGCACTTGCGATGGTCCCTCGGGCCCCCCTCTTCTTCCACATGGAACAGTCCGCGTAGTTGAGGGGCACGAGGGAGCGTCCGGACTCAGTGTTGGGGCTTTCCCCCTATGACCTTAGGTGACCGAAGAGTTGCACTGAGAAGGTCCCAACAAAGAGTCATAAAGTTCCAGCGAGTTCATTGATGAACAAAGTGAGTTCATAATTGAACAACAAGTGACTCGCTGGATACATGAGTTCACCTCAGTCTTCTTGTTGTTTGCATAGTGGGTGCTCTGCAACTCCTTCAAATACTCGTTGGATCATTTGTTCCAGAACTTCTGGACTAATTGTTGTCGATTCTTCCATCGTCTGGTAAGGGCCATGTTGTCGTCTGGCTGGTCGTACCGTCACAAACCCTCCTGTTTGAAAGTGGAAGGAAGTGAGGGGTAGTTCGAGGGGTTCATCTAAAACTTATGTAAGAGGTCGGAAATTAACAGTGGATTCAATCTCAATCAACAATATCTCAATGCTTTCGTAGTCAACAGACGTTCGTCCCGTTTTCACAGATCGTATGAAGCGTTCCCAGAAGCCACCCCCCCACTAGGGAGCTCTTTTGGCAATGAACTTTCATCTGATTCTTTGACTGGTCATGTAGTTTTGGAAATCTTTATTTCGTGTGATGGAGAGGAGGGTTCTCCGCGCTTGTGGACTCTTTCGAGCCTCTCCGTCGCTCGTTGATGGTCCTCGGTTTTTGAGTCCTGCTGGTGCCTGGTTGGTGGACGTGGTCTTGCCTTCACCGGTCGCCTGTCGGTTTGGGTGCCGGTGCCGAATGCTGGGTGCTGGCTTCCTGGAAATAATTGGCTCGGCTGGGCTGAGCTGCGTCCCACGCTGTAACTCACAAGAGCTTATCCAAAAAACCATAGTCGTGTGCTGAAAAGAGGTCTGGTTTATTTAGTGTTAAGTTCATGGCTATTTCTTCATGTTCTTCAGCTACAGATTCATTGCAAGGTGAATCCTTAGCGATCAAGTTTTCCATATTTTTCTGAAGCCACTCGGGGCCATTCCACCATTCGTTGTCGAGGACCAAACTGGTGAAGGTTTGTCACCTCATCAGTCAATCCGTAGGGTTGATTTTCCTTGGGCAATTTTCCAGGACTTGCATTTCGTGAGGTTCTCAATAATCCGAATTCGTATAAAAGGTTTCCATTTGTTCGCGTCACTTCTGATCCATGACATGGGTTATCATACTGTCATTCCAACAAGTGATGGGGCATTTTTAAAGATTTCTTTGATTGTTTGTGCCAATCTGGCTAAAATGACAGCGACCATTAGTTCCAATTGTGGCAAGGTTATCATTGATGGGGGCTATTCTAGTTTTTGCCAAAGTTAATTTTGTCTCACCATCTCAAGTGGTTTGACGATAAGCGACCGACTCGTATGCAATCTTGCTTGCATCTCCAAAGATGTGAATTTGTTGTTCAATGCGATTATCGAAATAACCAGAATGTCGGCTCAGCTAAACCCGAGACAATGAGTCCAAATCTCTCTCCTATTAGTTCCATTCTTTTTTCATCATCTCAGGCAATTCTTTGTCCCAGTGTAAACTTTCCTTTCACAGTTCTTGGAAAAGCAGTATTGCTTTTACCATATAGGTTGCGACCAACCCCAGGGGGTCGTAAATACTGCAGACAGTTCTCAAGATCTCTCTTTTGGTGGGAGAGTCGTTGATGAGGTTAGGGGTGCAGATACCCAAAACATCAGTTTCAAATCCCATTCAATCCTAACACTTTGGTTTCTGTGGGGATTATTTGATTCGATTGAGAAGTCCTCAAATAATGATCGGACCTGGTTCGAGTTTGATTTCCACTTACTTAGATGCATAGAAGCATTTTGCAGTACAAGTGTTGCTTTGCAGTATGTTTTTTTTGCTCCCTGTTTGGAAGAAACACTGGTAACCAGGTCGTTCATGTACAGATTTTTTAATTTTGCACATGTATCAAAATATTTTTGTTTGAATTTTTGAAGATGGAATCGAATAGTTGCAAGCAACAAATACGGGCTCGAGGTCACGCCAAATAAAACTCAGATCATACGATATTCTTGGGTGGTATATGTAGGGTGGTAATGTAGGTTGTTTAACCACAAAATCTGATGACATTATGATCATCAGGATGTAGGGATATCTGATGAAACGCATTCTTAACGTCTGCCATCACAACTATTGGTTCCTTTCGAAATTTCAACAAAGCATCCAATAAATTTGAAAGTAGATTCGGTCCAGTCAAGAGCAAACCGTTCAATGATGCTGTAGAATACTCGTATGATATTAATAGTACACAACAAGTTTAAAGGCAATCTAATCAATAGAGTTAATTATAAACACTCTGCTTAGAACACTAACAAGGCTTTCTCTTTAAGATCTTAGTACGACTCTTCTTAACATTACTCTCTTTGTTTAACTCCCCCTTGTTACTCCCACGCCCTCTTCTTCCAACTTTAACTCAGTGATTTATTCCCCCTCCCTCAGTTCAAGTTTTTGCTGGTTTCTGGCCAACATTTCCTACTTGGAAGTTTGTGGCTCTTTTCTCTTTTAGTCGAGGTCGCAAACTACGTCTTTCACATTCCACCATCCGCGAAAAGGGTTTCTTGGGAAATTACAGGGTTGCTCCCAATACATCTCGTCCTTCCTCTAGGCCTAGGGTGTCATCAGTTGTCTGATCGCTCGGCTCCTTCTCTGGTGGGGTGGTGGTAACATGATCGTTGTCATCCAAATTTGTATCGTCAAACAAGTCCCATCTTTTTATCTGGTTGATTGGCGCTGTCGTCAGATAGTTGGGTGGGTCGTCCAAACTTGTCACTTTGTACACTGTTTCCAACAGTCATCTGCTGATTTTCAGTGGGTCGTGGTATAGGGTCGCTAGCTTCCTCGCTCTGCCGCTGGTCAACGCTTTACATTGAACCACGACAACATCACTTGGAACCCGTACGTCACCTCTATGGGTATCTTTCCAGTGCTACGGTTTACTTGGGAATTAACAGCTATTTCCACCTCTTTGACATGCTTACTCCAGTCTTTACTGTCTTCAGCAGTGGTGCATGTGGCCAACATCGGTATGATCGTCCTGTTGATTTTTTTTTCTTAACCATTAGATCTGGGATTTTCCGTTAATGTGAGAACGTGGGTGATTCCCAGATCTCGGCACATCTTGGTGAAAGTGGCATTTGTGAACGCCATACCCTGCTGTCAGTGATGATTCTAATTGAGATCCAGTCGTCCGCATACTCGTCTAGCTTCATTGCATATGGTTGCCTTGACTGGTCTTAGGAACACCATTTTGATGAAGTTGCAAACTATCACTAAGATGTGTTTGAATTTGGGTCAGCTGGTGGAAAATGGGTCAATATGGTCCAGAGACAACTGACCATCGAAGCACATGAACGACATGGTCACCCAAGTGTAGAGGGTATCATGCAGGCCATGCAGAAACCATTTTTGTTTTCTAAAATACGTTCTTTTATAAAATCAACCATCGGTTCCTGTATTGATTGCCTGATGCGCAAGGAACCCGGAGGAAGACGACTAGGAGCAATGAGTATTATCGAAAGGCAAGAAGTTCCCACTCCACACGACAACAGCTAGTGTAACTCAAAGAAATGAAACAATAGTTTTACAAATGGTGAAAGCGAAAATTAATGTTAAAAATGTGGTTCTGTTTGATTTGGCTAGTGACTGCACCTTTATATCAGACCGGGTGTCTTGTGAACTGAAATTGGAAAAGATGGAAAAGGAATCATTGAAGAATGTTTATATGTTTGAAAATTCCACTCCCAAGACAAGAAAAACCGTGTTAAGTTTGTTCTGCAAAATTCGCAACACCCTAAACAACAGATAACGTTAACAGCGCTCGAAACCCCAATTGTCACATTACTCTAATCTTGCTGACACATGACATAGAGCAAGTTCTAAAAGATAAAAATGTGCAGTTATCCTGTTGTGAACCTGTTGTGGGTAGTGACTTATTGGCGTTTAGTACAAAAAAATTGAAAAAATCATGCCTTCACTAGTGGTGTTAGAAACATTAATGGGTTGGTGTTTCTCAAGCCCTGCTATGAGTAGTTCACTGACTAATGTAAATAACGTTTGTGTCAACAAGTTACACCTCGAAGAGATAAATGATACGTTGAAATCATTTTGGTTCCTCAAATATTTGGGAAACAAAGGTGATTCAGTCAGCAAAAAAGAAAGTGGTGTTGAAGCGCTTGCAAACTTTGATGACAATGTTCGTTGGGATGGTAAAGGAGTGCCTTCATTGAATGATGTATCAGATATGGGACCAAATTGGTTACAAAATAAAATAACTCACAGAGATGCTGAGTTTGATTTATCAGAATGTGTGTCCCAAGATGAGTTACAAATAGAAGATGATGTTGCAATGAATACAACAATCAAAGAATGCAAGGCAGTCATGGAAATAAGCAATTATAGTAGTTTGACCAGGCTCTACGAATTACCGCCTGGATAGTACAGTAGACTACAAAATCAAGAAACCCGTCAACAACAAGAGCACTGCAAAATATTACGACTCAAGAAATTGACAATGTAGAGAAATATTGACAATGTAGAAAAATAACCAATATTTTTCTATTGGTTAAGATTCATATACATAAAATGAATATTACGAGAAAAAAATCAAAGCTAGTTGTGATGGTGCAGCCTTGCCCAAAGATTCAAAACCATTCGTGTTGGTGCAGCCTCGCCCAAAAATTTAAAGCTTCCTGGTCTAGTATAGTTCTTAGATAAAGAAGGTTACTTGCGGTTGGAAGGCAAACTTCAAAACACCGAATTGGATGAATTGCAAAAACAACCGTATATAATCCTAAAAGTACATCATTTGACTAAAAAAATCATTCAGCAAGCTCACTTCAAGGTGATGCATAATGGCGTTAATAAAACGATTGGTCAAGTTAGAAATAGTTACTTGTCCTCTCAGTAAAGACAAGTTAAAAACGAACTAAAGAACTGTGTAATTTGTAAACAAATTTCTGTCAAACCTGCAGCTGAGAAGTTTGCACCCTACCAAGAGCTCCCCCTTCCATGACTACTAGCTTAGGTTTCGCTGGCTCCTTGATGTTAAAAGATGGGTCAAAGGCCTATAACGCTTTATTTACTTGCGCTGTAGTTTGAGCAGTACATTTGAAGTTGGTTTCAAACATGATGATGGAATGCTTCATTGCTGCTTTGCGTCGATTTATTGCCAGAAGAGGGATGTCCTCCAGTTAGGGTCGGATTTAGAATTTTTCCACCTATAAGCCCACATTGAATGCCGCCCCCTCCCTCTTGCTCAAATTCAACGAAAATGCAAAATAGGAAGTTTGTTATAAGTGCGAAATATATTTAAACATTTTTGCGGGTATTAATAAAAGTCGACATTTGTACACTTAGATGTATCATTTTAATGTTTTATGCCACCCCTGCTGCCTCTACAATATTACCGTCTTAGGCTCTGGATAGAACCTGGATAGGGCTGGGTAATATTTAGTGATCTCTAAATATTACCCATTCTGACGTTTTCCAAATTTGGCTAATACAACTGACATTAAAAATACAGCCAATTAGAAAAACGTCTGAGAGTCACTGCATGAATGCTTTGCTTCACTAATAAAGCTAACCAGAAGCCAGTATTTCTCGAGGCCAACAAGATGTTAACGCAGAAATTGTTTGAATAGTATCCACACAGAATGATATTTACAAATGCAAAAAGAATCAACTTTAAAACGATCAACCACTTGCTAAAGACTCGAGTGTACAAAAGCTGAACCCATAGAAAAATGCAGATAACATCATGAGTTGGAGAAAGAATACAAAAATGCAGATCTTCATGAATTATTCACCCATACATCCTACCATACAGACACCCTTACACGACATTGGTGATTTTGGAATGCCATCAGAAAGCAATGCATGCGGGTACACCAACTACGCTGAGCAAATTTAAAGTAAGATTTTAAACCAAAAGAGTGTGAGGACAAATCATTAAAACTATGCAAAAAAATAAAAAAAAACGGTGACATATTTGTTGTCGGACGAGTTGAAAAATTCAGTTGGTCATCACCACGTGATAGACATGAAAAAGTTTCACCCACGACAACAAACCCACCAATACGCCATGCCACTAGGGCGAGCCTCAGTGCAACCCCCCAGCCCTTGATGGAAGTGGCCGAGAGAGGCAGCCAAGAGACAATTCCGAGCAACGACGTTCTACTGCAGCGAGTGTGGACGGTCCAGGGGTTGCTTGTTCAACTCTAGAGGGATCTTTGAGCTCAAAACGGTGGGGCCCATGAGTTTCCATAGTTTGTAACCAAACTACATGGAAACGGGTTGAAGTACCACGGAAAACTGGTACCAGAACAGATGTCTACTATTATGATTCCATAGGGAATAAATGCCGTTCCCTTAATGATGTAAGAAAGTTGTGTAGACAACAGGAATATCAAATCAATGAATCAGATTTTAATTTTAATTCCAATCCGCCAAGTGAACACAGTGTGCTTCTTGACTCGTTATATCTTGATAACATGGAGCCATCATCTGTGACTGCGTGTTACGCAGCAATCCCAAATACTTATAATGAAATGTTAAAATCAGAACAGCGTAAAGAATGGGAAATGGCAATGAAAGAGAAGTTTAAAACCATTCAAGAAAGAGATGTGTGGGAAGTGGTCCCGCGTTCTCAAGCGAAACACACAATAACCACAAGATGGGTATATACATTGAAAACCAGATTTAATAATGCTATTAAATGTTATAAAGCAAGACTCGTTGCACATAGTTGCAAGCAGATTTATGGTGAAAACTATTTTCAAATCTTTGCGCTGTTCTGATTTTATATTTTTATTATAATAAACCTTATTCCATATTATTCTTTTGATATACATTTAAAACACATTTTAATCATCAAAATCATACAGCTTCTTATATTATATACTGTAAACCTTTTTCACAAAGGCCACGAAGAAGATCACAGCAACGGAGAAAAGAGAGAACCACCATGAGCCACGACCACAAGACGATTCCGAGCGACGAGGTTCTGCTGGAGTGAGTGCTGACGGTACAGGGTTTACTCATCTAGCTCGAGAGGGACCTTCGATCTCGGAACGGAAGGGACCATGAGCGAGGGTTCCGTTCACCATTGTCGAACGGGATTGCCACGCTGCAACCGAGCAGGGACACGGGGATCACCGCGCCGCCCACACAGTCGCGAGTAATATGCGACGGTCCGCTACGTTCGAGAGAGGTTCCCAAGAAGTGGAACAACGGCGGGGAGCGTTTACGGACGACGACAGGTTGACAACGGTTGGCTCCACGCCGCCCACGCATAGACCACCGCGTGGCGAGAGGAGGCAGCGTGCCGCCAAAGAGAGCAGCTGTTGCCGAACAGGGAGAACGGCACCGCGTCCACGCCGAAGGTCAGGAGGCAGCGACGAGCAGCTGACGGCCACCACCACTACCACATCGCCCACCGGGTGGAGAACGTTGAGGAGTCGGGGACCAACGGCCGCTGCCGACATCGCCGCGACCCTTCCCACCACGGAAGATTAGGCGCCAACGAGATGTGCCAGAGCCGTTTCTCAACGTTGTTCCGGCTGGCATCGACGCCAGCACGTTGTGGGCGGCCCATCTTTGCACGACCTGCCTGGTTGTGCGGAGAAGGGGACAGGAGACAACATGGCGGCTGGTGAACAAGCACCGAAGTCAGCTGTGGGCTTTTTTCGACTTGGAAAAAGTGCTCGCGGCGCGTCAACCACCACCACTACCGAGGAACGTGGGGCACGCGGTTCCGGACGCCAACCACCACTTCACCCCCGCGCACGGGACATCAGGAAACGGAGAGACATCAACGCTCGGCCCAACAAGTACAGATGACATCACCGGGGTTAAGGTCAGAGGTTCTCCCACGACCAAAAACCCCTCTGCAAAACAAAGCAGAGGACTACACAACCTCCAAGACCCCCACTCCAGCGGGCAGAGCATCTTGAGCACAGAAGGAAATTGGTGCAATAAAAGGGAGAAGCGGAGTGATACTCGCTTCTTCTTCATCACTTTCGTCTCGATCTCGGCCAAGTCAATATCGTACTAACAATTGGACCAGCAACAGTTTTTTTGGAGTGAACATCATCGCTCCAAAAAAAGCGATGATGGAACAAAATGCCAGCCACGACGCGTTGATGACCAAGGTCCGCGTCCTCCAGGACTTGCTTCGGCAACTGGAGCACGACCTTGCGGCCAGCATGGCGGAGCCGCGTCACTCCAACCCCACGACGCAACAGTTGACTGAGATGTGGCCAGCAGTCCACGCAGCTCAGCCCAGCCAAGCAAATCATTTCCAAGCAACCAGCACCCAATCTAACACCCAGCATCCAGCACTCAGCACTGGCACCTGAACCGACAGGCAACCAGTGAAAGCAACACAGCATCCACCATCCAGGCGCCAGCTGGCAAACACTCACTAACCAGGGAGTGTCAACAAGCGACGAAGAAGCTCAGGGACCACCACCAGCGCCGGGCGCCCGCAGGCCAAACTTCCGGCGAAGGGACGCCATTCGGATAAAAAGACAGCCACGGTGGAGAACAAGGCTCGCCCATACGACCCACGCCGAGTCTGCCGCCTACGCGACGTCCCGGAGCCTTTTTGTGACATCGTACCGCCGTTTACCGACAACGGCACACTTTGGGCAGCAAACCAGGTGATGGAGACGTGGGGGCGTGACACTACGTGGGGCCAGGTACGCCGAAACCAGGGGAGGCTGCAGACCTTTTTCGAGTCAGAACGGCGCTGCGTCCACGCCAAAGGCCAGGAGGCATTGCCGAGCATCCGACGACCACCGCCATAACCACATTGCCCACCGGGTGGAGAACGTCGAGGAGTCGGGGACCAATGTCCGCTGCCGACGTCGCCGCGACCTTTCGCACCACGGATGATTAGACGCCGACGAGATGTGCCAGAGTCGTTTCTCAACGTTTTTCCGGCTGGCATCGACGCCAGCACGTTGTGGGCGGCGAGGCAGGTCGTGCGGGGATGGGAACAGGAAACGACGTGGCGGCAGGTGAACGAGCACCGAAGTCAGCTGCGGGCCTTTTTTTGACTCCGAAAAAGCGCTCGTGGCGCGTCGATTACCACGACCACCGAGGAGCATGGGGCACGCGGTTTCGGACGCCAACCACCACCCCGCCCTCGCGAACGAGACGTCAGGAGACGGGGAGACATCGACTCTTGGCCCCGTAAAAGAGGAGCCCCACATGCTTGCGCCAGACGACGTCTTCGAGGCCCTCCGGTGCGACCTAGAGATGTTGGACGTCGAGGACCAATATCGGCGTCCAGAAAAACTCCAGAAACAATACATTGGTAGGCATATGTCTGATAAAATATATATCAAAATTCTAGGATTGATTTTGGACTCGGGCCTTTGCTTCGGACACCATATCGATAAATTAATTGAACAACTAAATCAGAAATTGTAAAATTTTTAAACGACTAAGAAAAATTCTCAGCTTTATGGAAACAAAATTGGTATTAAAAACACCGGTAAATCCAGTCATTACCTACCTGGATGAGATCTGGAGTAATACAAAAAGTACAACTTAAACCGTTTACGAGTGGGATATAACAGATGTATACGAATGGCTTTCTCTCTGTCAATATATCAATCAATTACTGCATACTGTCAGACGAAAAAAATTCCAACTCTTAATACTCTCATCAATATAAGTTGTAAAAAATTTTTAACTCAGCACTACGTTATCAATTGCATCCCTACCACGGTATCAAGAACAAGAAGTATGATTGAGGATGAGGACATTATACGCAAAACCCGACATTTGAAATTGAATTGCATGAGTAAGTACGTCCTTATGAAAAAAATAAATTCCGTTTAAAGTAATACCACTAGGGAACAATTTACCGTATGATATTCGCAAGAATATTTTTAATTATACTAGGGTAAAATGTTTTAAAAATTGCATACATTTTAACACAGCTATTTCTGATTATTTTATGGAAAATCAAATCTCTTAACTAACCTTTATGCCAATAAGACTTTCTCTGTTTTTAATTTTATTCTTGGTTTTTTTCATTCATTATTTTTGATGGCACCATGCTTGGGTTTTTTTATTTTTAATTACCCTTTCATTGTATTTTCAGATATTACATTCATAGCATATTCATGAAAATTGATAGATGACATGACTTTGTGACAGATGGTTTGGTTTTACAAAATACAAAAAAATATATTAACAGCAACAAGTCCAATTAAAGCCTGACTTTTGGCTAGTTTTATAAACAAATGAATAATTAAATGTAAATTGTTCAACTAATAGAATTAACGTGTGTTGTTGTGGCACGTGATAAAAAAGCGCTCTGTTAATTTTCATTGGATGTGACAGGCGACCAGTGAAAGCAACGCAGCATCCACCATCCAGGCGCCAGCTGGCAAACACTCACCAACCAGGGAGCGTCAACGAGCGACGAAGAGGCTCAGGGACCACCACCAGCGCCGGGCGCCCTCAGGCCAAACTTCCGGCGAAGAGACGCCATTCGGATAAGAAGACAGCCACGGTGGAGAACAAGGCCCGCCCATACGGCCCACGCCAAGTCTGCCGCTTACGCGACGTCCCGGAGCCCTTTCGTGACATCGTACCGCCGTTTACCGACAACGGCACACTTTGGGCGGCGAACCAGGTGATGAAGGCGTGGGGGCGTGATACTACGTGGGGCCAGGTACGCCGAAACCAGGGGAGGCTGCAGACCTTTTTCGAATCAAAACGGTGCTGCGTCCACGCCAAAGGCCAGGAGGCATCGCCGAGCAGCCGACGACCACCGCCATAACCACATCGCCCACCGGGTGGAGAACGCCGAGGACCAACATCGGCGTCCAGAAAAACTCCAGAAACAATACATTGGTAGGCATATGTCTGATAAAATATCTATCAAAATTCTAGGATTGATTTTGGACTCAGGCCTTTGCTTCGGACACCATATTGATAAATTAATTGAACAACTAAATCAGAAATTGTAAAATTCTTAAACGACTAAGAAAAATTCTCAGCCTTATGGAAATAAAATTGGTATTAAAAACACCGGTAAATCCAGTCATTACCTACCTGGCTGAGATCTGGAGTAATACAAACAAGTACAACTTAAACCGTTCACGAGTGGGATATAACAGATGTATACGAATGGCTTTCTCCCTGTCAAGATATCAATCAATCACTGCATACTGTCAGACGAAAAAAATTCCAACTCTTAATACTCTCATCAATATAAGTTGTACAAATTTTTTAACTCAGCACTACGTTATCAATTGCATCCCTACCACGGTATCAAGAAGTATCTTATGATTGAGGAGGACATTATACGCAAAACTCGACATTTGAAAATTGAATTGCATGAGGAAGTACGTCCTTATAAAAAAATAAATTTCGTTTAAAGTAATACCACTATGGAACGATTTACCGTATGATATTCGCAAGAATATTTTTAATTGTACTAGGGTAAAATGTTTTAAAAATTGCATACATTTTAACACAGCTATTTCTGATTATTTTATGGAAAATCAAATCT